>CALNXK010000004.1:5062500-5222500 GCA_942486035.1 Porites lobata
TGAAGAAATTTTTCAAAGGAACTGCAAGTTTCTAGCTGCACTATCCAACTGAATTTAGGTGGACTATAATACCCCGACTATACATGATGGTTTTCTTATAATTTGTTTACTTCGTTTTCTCTTTCCTGAAATAGCATTTGACTTTTCTTGAATATACGAGTCTCTGGCGGGAATTGAATACATGAATTAAGCGAACACATTAAGCTCCGCAAATAATGTTTTGACCAAAAATGGGAATAAAACTCCTAAAAAACTACGAAACATCTGTTCTTGCTTGTTTTTCCTCCAAGATGGTGTCTTCTATCACCAAAAATTGAGTAGAAAATCCCTTCATATCATGCCTCCCACCACAGCTGATTAAATTAATCCTCTACAAAGTACTAGAGGTTTTCGCGTCAGCTAACTTGCTAATAATTTCTCTCTCTTGGTCAGTACAGCTGCTTTTTGTCTCAGTAAATATCAAGATATTACCTGTTATCTTCGACTATCTAAGTAATACTATGTGCTAATTAATCGATACACAGATAAACAGAGATTACGAGACAACCGCAAATAAAGTCGTGGTAAGATTTAGCATTTTGAAAGGATCAGGAAATTTGAGCCAATCAAGCAATCATCGACAGCGACCAAATTGACGATTTTGTTTCTACAATCTCCCAGTTTTTATCATCTCACCGACAAAATCATTTTCATAAATTAGGTTTCGCCCTCATGCTTTTTGAGAACATGTTGGTGGTTGTTCTTATTGATTATTTACTCTTTTAAGCGTTTTTCTTCCACCACTGTCCACAGCTCAACAGCAATGTCTGTCCTCATTGTATGAATTCATTTGTACGCATTTTCTTATGGGAAAAATCCAAGTTGCTTGAATAGTCGGCGTTAATCATGGTTTCAGTACTAAGCAAGCTTAGTAATTCTGAGCTGACATATTTTTTTTTTTTACTTAGCCAAGGACAAAATGCATTGATATTAAGTCGAAATATGCATGACAATGTTTTAAGACTAGTAAATCGTCGCTATTCCGTTATCCGTTATAAAATGGACACATATTCTTTAATAGTTTTTATCAGTGACCTAAATTGCAAAATTAAATGCTCCATAGTCTTCAGTTAGAAATCAAGATAAATCCATGTGGGAGCCCCAGTACGAACTGTAAAAGGAAAACAAACCCTGCATGATTTTTTTGACAAAATAGTTTTTTTGTATGATAATTATTCCAAGCTGAAGTTTCTGCAAGAACATCTTCTACTCTCTTTTTTATTGCTTGCAAACAAATAATTCTTCGCTACAACTAAACTGCTTCAATCTGATTGTGAAACATTGGTATCGATAACCAAAACTACTAAGAAATTTTATCTTTTAATTCCTTATACATCACACACAACATCTGATTTTAAAAGACAACGGGAGACCAGACAAAAATGGTCTTGTAAAAGTTTACCGATAAGAGAATGATTTGCCCGCGTGGTACCGTTCGAACACGATATTCGAAACTTTGTGGCATTCTCTGCCGGTTCTGGAATCTTGCTGGATGCCGTGATCGAATGCATTGTCGATCAGTGCTGTATTGATCTCCGCCGGGCGTCAGAGTAACTGAACCGGTCAGTTTTGCCCTTGGTAACTTGGCTGATATTTCGTGGTAAGCCTACACACTGTTAAAACTCTGTGTGACGCTATTATAAACTAACGGAAAAGATTAGGACGAGGGAGAAGTTGTTCATCGCAAGCACGGGATCCTATCGATCGAACATGATTTTTTTTCTCGTCTCTTCCTAAAGTCGACTGATCCAGCTTGTAGACAGGCTAGTAATGGTTTTACTCAACAACAGTCGGTCTTGACACTCGTTTGTATGATGCATTTCCAGTTTGAAAAGTCAATTTCTGTTACACTCACTTTTCAGTTTTCATTAACTAGATCTTTTTTAAGGGAGGCCGGTTGTTATGCCTTTTTTGTAGGGTGGATAATGTTGTTGTGCATTCCCTAGAAGAGCTCATCTTTAGTATTTCTAAAACCATCAGACGTATTGGCGACAAACGCTTTAGAAACAAACACCATCACTTTCACCGGCTTACACCAAGTATCAATATGTTTTAATCAATCAGAGCTTTTCTGCCTTTACCATGTGATCTATGCCCTCGCAAGTGTAACAAATTCGTTTTTTGATTGTTCCAACTAAATCTACACCCGGGGCTATTTTGGAATAGACTGCAAAACAGCCCTTTTTTGCGTTCTCGCGCTCCGCGCCTTGAAAAACCGATTTGGAGAAAAAAGAAAGACGACTGTTTTGCTGCCTGATTTCATTACTGCATGGTATATGAGAAAATGGAGTTAAAATTAACATATCTGCGAATTTTAATACTCTAGCAGAACTTAATCTGTTTTGAAAACGTCTTAAAACACTGTTTGATAATTAAAGAAACTAGCGATTTAAGGGATGGGGGAAAGTGCTGGTTTCAAAGATAAAAGAAATGATGTTTTAACTAACAACTCTTTGCTAGAATAAATGACAACGCCTTTATGGGAAACAAAAAACCGCTGTGTGAAATCTACTAGCAAATCTTGCTTCTTAAACATTTATAAATGCAAAACTAAAAACAGATTTTTTCTTCTTTAAATCCCGAATGAGGTGATGAGTTAAGGCCTTTCTCACCCCGCTTTAAGAGTTCTTAAATTAAAAAATCATTTGAATATTTTATTCTGATGGAGATGCTCTTAGTCCAAAACCCCTGTGGGGAAAATTTTCCCTTTGTTGACATTCCTAATAACGTCTAGCCTCTTTTAAAGATCAAAATAAACGATTTAATGCTTCTGTCTCATCTGGGTTTTTATCAGCGTTTTTAAAACTCAAAAGGTGCGCTTATTTTGAGCAGAATATTAAAAATTTTTATTGCCTTAATTCATTTTTCCTGCGGCCAAAATTCGGCTCACGTGACTCACGTTATAAATAGCGAGTCACGAACAGCCACGAGTCATTTGTTTGACATATGCAAACACAATGGCAAAATGCGATGGAGGGGTCAAAGAAAGCACGTTTTACGAATACATGCCCGTTCATGGCTAAATCTGAGAAAGGCTGATATCTGTCTTGACCGGCAGTTACATGGTTAGAGATCGAAGAGAAGTGAAACCGGTTGTAAAGTCCAAAAGAACTGTTTGAGCGGTTGTTGCTTTCCTTGTTCTTTGATTTCCGTTGTATCGTGCTGCGTCTGCAGTATGGTATCTTTTGTGTTGACTAAATCCAAGACAATTTGCTCTTTATTCGTAAATTTATTCGGTAAGTCAGCGAAAGAGTTGTCCAAGTAAACGATGAGGTACTTAAGGTAACTAATTTTCATTTCCTTTTCTTTCAATATTTAAAGTGGTTATAGCGGCCGATAATCAAGTTTTCACTTCGAGTCCCAAAGACAAGGAAGTCTTCGTTGGCGAGAGTATACAGTTTGACTGGGACTACATAAAAAATGACACTGGTGAAGTTCGATTTGGGGTTAAAGTGAATACTACGGCGGTGACCATTTGCAAGTTTGTTCTTAAACATAGGACGACAATTTTCAACAACAAGAACGAAGAAATCAAGAACTATAAAGACAGAGTTGAAGTCGTGTCGCACAGAAGAGCAAGTTTCAGAATTAAAAATGTTCGAATGAGTGATACAGGGACCTATTTTTGTTCACTCGTCAATACTGATAAACTGGATGATTTCATCTCGTCCGTGAAAATGACTGTTGTGGGTAAGTATTCCGTTTATTAGTGTGCGCGCGGGAATTATGAATTTTGCTATGGTCAGCTAGCTAGCGTTCGATGGGTGATGTGACACCAGGTTTTTGGGTCTTTTTGGTGTAAATTATATTTTGATAGTAATGGTTCACGAGAGGAACACTGAACGACGTAATTATTGGTTTCGTTGTTTAGGTGAAACCGAGTTTTAAATATGTTGATTCGTTGATATATATTTTAGCAAAAAGTTAAAATTCCGCCTCATTGATTCTATGGAAGTCTCTTTGAACAAAGCTTTTCTATTGAAAAGGGAAAATATGCCGGTAAATCAGCTGTCTCCGGGAGATGTACTAGCTATTGTGCAATTTCGTGTTCAACAAATCGTATGCAAGCCTTTGTAGCGAATTTTTTGTTTATTCAGTAATGGTATTCTGGCCCGTTTTCCTCGAAGTTTTTTAGAACACATTTAAAGGGGTTGGTTTTACGATCACGAAAATACAAACGTATAACTCGTATATTAGCCAGTTGTTAATTAGAGGGAACGAGAAAATTCAGGATTGTTTAGATTGTGGGATAGACGTTCTAAACTGTTTCTCGCTTGATACGAAAATGAATATTTTGTGAACACAAGCACCTGCTACATACGCCTTTTAAGACATAGTCACGCCATGCTAATCAACTTGGTAATTCATGGAGTGTTTTTCCTGGTCATTTCGCCGCTTTTGTTTACACAGTTTAAAGAAATATCAGTTTATTTGTGGATTTAAAGGCATTCATGTGATCGAATCGCTGCACAGCTGCCAGAAACTGTAGTTATGTGAGATCTATTTTATGATGCGTTTAATGACTTATCCATGGATTTAGCTTTTAAACCTAAACTATCAAGACAAATTGCTTTTCTGACAAGTGATTAAGAACAAAACGTTTTTTGTTCTGGTACTTTTTAACAAATTGCCACAATTTTTTCTTTACCAAAGAGAAAATTCCAGCTCTGTGCCAAATCTCCCTGACCACAATGAATCCATTTTATCCTGTTTTCATCAGCTTCATCAAATTTGCATACAGCTGTGCAAAAGTATTTTTCACTTTTTAATTTCATGTTAGACATATGGGTAGCAAAGACCCCACTGGATGTGTCTGTCACCTAATTTGATCATGAAAGTGGGGGATATGTCAATAAATTAATAAAGACTTATTGAGAATGCCATGAGAAAGTAATTGTCTTTGGAATTCTTATAAAAAGAGCTTGAAAGCAGAAGTTGTAATATGGCAAGATGGAAGTCAAACAGAAGCATCAATTTCATGAAATGTTTATTTATCTAGATGTATCTATTTGTTAAACATGCATTATGTATAGAAACCATAATCGTTAATGATGCCATTAGTGCAAAGTGAAAATTATCATTCTTTCCAAAATAAAAATTATTGTATGAACTAAGAAATGGATTACCAGACAAACTGCCATTTTCATATTTTTAAGTGGGCTTTTAACTTTATATCATGCTTCAGTATGAATTCAATGATAAAAAATTCAAATTCTCTTTACTGATCTCCATACAGTTTCTCATGGAAAAATAGTCCCCTGAGGGGACATGTGCTTACTGGTTATGAATAGTCTTTACTCCAGTAACCATAAAAAAGAAAAAAAGGAAGAAGAAGAAAAGAATCTATGAAATTTGTTGAAGGAAATATGCGGGGTATTGAACCCAATAACCTCTCCTCCGGACTTATGGACTTACACAGACATTAATAAAATGCTTTCTGGCTACAAAACCAGTAAGCACAATATGTTGAGAGAATTTATTTTAGAATCAATGTATTTTTCTTAAGGTGGTCTTCATTGTTAATTCTTATAACATTTTTTCATCATAATAAATATACTGTCAGGAGAAAAGTGATGTTATCACTTGTGGGACTTAAATGCTAAGGTTATTGTAATCAAGATCGAGCCCTAAATGAAATAGCACCAACCCATAATATTCTTAACTATTGTAGTAAAGCTTTATCCATAGTTCCATAATATTGACCAAAATCTAACTTCTCCTTGCTACTGATCAAGGAATTAAAAATAAGGGTGACAAAGTATTCATCAAATATGAAAATTTGAGATTTTCATGAATTAATAATAAAAAGAGTAAAGTTAAAAGGAGATTATAAACGATGACTCAGGTAGAGTGGGAACTGTAAACTAAAGATACTTGAGCATACCAAGTTTTTATTTTCTCCATATAGTCTGAGTGCAAGATTCTATGAAATTAAATTTGCTAGTTTAGTTCTTTTTTGATAAAACCAAGGCAAGTCTTTTGAGGTGGTATATAATTGCCTGAAAATTATTTTCGTTTATAATACCAGTAAGTATAGTTAGGAGATTCACTGCAGTGGGTTTATTTATGCATTCTTTGACTGATCTAACATTTGATTAAGCTACATGATTTTAAAGATCAAGGTTAAGATGACATATTAAAATAATAATGTAACATTAAAATATAATGAATTACACATAAATAGATTTTTATCTAATTGTTTTCTTGTCAGTGGCATATATACTAAACCATTTTGTGTGGCGACAGTTTTTTAGTGATCGGATTTTTTTGTGTTCAGTTGAGTCAGCAGGGAAGTGGATTAAGTCTTCTTTATTTTACCTGTACGTATACTTAATCAGTATGCTATTAATATAATGTCTTAGTCATAATGCAAGCTGTTTATTTCATTGCAAGTTCTAAAGATGTTCAGCATGACTTTTGGGGTTTCATACTGGTATGTTATTTTCCTATGACTAGATATATAAACAAATATTAACCTTACAACGATTGTGTGCTTTATTCTTTTCAGACCTCTTGATCGACAAATTTAGTTCATCAATATCTGTAGAGTCCTGGGATGGCCACAAAATACAGGTCACCTGTGCAGTTAAGGTGCCAACAGGTACAAATGCCAAGTTCTCATGGATGCACATTCCATCCAATACAAGTGTTGCTAAGCAACTCCATGAAGACTTAGGAAGTAAAAGTCACTTGATGATAACCACATATGAAGATAAAGACTTTGAGGCCCTGCAGTGTAGGGCAGAGACCAAGAACACTGTGAAATTCCATGTTGTTAACATCACGAGGCTACGTAAGTTGAAATTATTATTAATAATAATTATTAGAGAATAATAGAATGTCCTTATAAGCTTGTTTGGGTCAGTTACAAGTTGCCAAGTATATGCAATTGGTCGTCACTGGGAATTGAACAGCTCGGAAGTTCTTTTGGTTTGTTTTTCTTTCCATAAAGACTTGTCAGGGGTCATACTCACAATAGAGGCCAGTGAAAATCCCCAGGGTCCCCCGGCCAGTCCCTTACTAATCTACTGAGAGAGAGTTGGTGGGGAGGTTGGATCTTGTAGAACGATTTTCCAAAAAGACGCTAGGATTATTCAATTTTGTACTTCTATGATGTTAATATTAGTCTAGGGCTGTATATTAAATTATTATTATTTCTTTCTTGTAAGGGCTGATCAGTTTAATTTGCTCAGAAAAAAGCGTGACAGGGTATCATGATATTTCCTTCATTTTGATTACAGGTTGTTATAAATTAATATAAAAACCAGAGCCATACATAATATTGTATCCAACTACATAAATGGTAGAGATTTCTTTGGACATGTTCAGCTGTTTGTTAGCCATGTGATTTTGCTGTCGGTTGACAAGCTGTTATTATTTTTCAGCCTTCAGTTAGTTTGAGGGTTAATGTAAGGTTGATTTCTTTGACAACTTAGGTACTCCATCTCGACCAAGAAATCTCAAGTCAGAACCAGTTTTTGATAAAAAGAATGCACAGACATATTTTAAACTTCACTGGGAGCCTCCTGAAAATGATGGTGGAACTGTGATCAGCGAGTATGGCATTCATTATGTACCAAAAGAACTTTCTTGGAAAGATGCAACAACAAAAAAGACAACAAGTAATGAATTGAACTTGAAACTTAAAAGTGGTGAAATATATCTCGTAAATGTCAGGGCCAGGAACAAGGTTGGTGTTGGTCCCGCATCAAATGAGATTGAATTAGATCTTGGTAAGTATTAGTAGAATTAGTCTATCTCAAAAGGAAATGCCAATTATGAGAACTAATAATTATACAATAGTAAAATGTATACCAAAAAATGTAGACCAAAACCTCAGACTGTGGGTGTCCTGTGGTATTTTAATGCTAGCAAGGGGATCATGACCCACAGGTTCCTGTGTGTTTCCTTAAAAAGATGGGATATAAATAAATAATTGTGGATTAAGAGAAATAATTGTGAAATTTGGCTAAAGGCATCCAAGAACCATACAAGAACCATATTAATTTAGTTTCTGACCAACAAGTGTGAAGATTTAGCCCACTTGCACGAAAAGCAGGTGTTCTTCCCAGGGGGTGGCAGTGGGAAGAATTGGATGGCTGTCATCTTGCATAAGGGTGTAAATTGCAGAGTCCTTTCTTATTGTGTTCTGGATGAAGAACCAGATATCGCTTAGGGTAGTGTATAAAGAAATATGTATATATTAAATTTAAAAGGGGGCTCCCAAAAAAGCCTGACCCACAACCAAATTGGTCTTCTTTTAAAGGTTTTGATTCTAATTTTCCGACGAACAGCCCTCCCCACCCCCCACACACTCACACTTTTGAGTGTCAGTTTAAAACTGCAGCAATTAATGAAGTATTCTGCTGCCTTGACCAAAAAAAAGATGTAAAAAACTGCAGTTTGATACCCTACAGGAAATTTACATGATTTTTTTAAAATTAATTTTTAAAAAGACATGTCATTTAATAAGACAAGTGTTAATTGTTAACTGTTTCTACATCCTTTGCCCAGAAGATGATCCATATTTGCTGCCCAGATCTGGTATGCTTCTTCATCACTTGGATGCTTGTTTGCTCTTGTGTTACCTTGTGGTTTGGATTCTATAGAGAAAGGACAAATAGTACAATGCCACATACGCCAAGCTCTTCAGTGTGATTTATACGTGTAGTTAAGGCCTGCGTCAATACGGAGTAGCCTGGGCTTCTGTAACAGCAGTTCAGGGAAACTATTAATAATTCATTCACAGGTGTAAAAGGCATGCTGTCACAAACACTTGCCTTACTCCTCTCTTCTCCTTCACTTTTGTGGTTTGTTTTTCTTGTGTGTGTTAGTCCATTCTCATGAGCTTGACACTGTTTTGTGGTACATTTTCAGACTGTTGTAGTAAAAGGTCATTGAAATGGCAAGGGATTTCACCCCCTGCTAGCTTATGAGCATAATCGCTGGCTACGTTCATTGGAAACAAAAGAAAAATAGAACCAAAAGACTTCCTAACCGTTCAATTCCCTGCCGAGCAAGTACGTCTACCCAGCAATTGGAAGTGTTAGTGACAGCCTTGTCTCTTTATAAACCAGAAATTTAGATTTTAACAGAAAACCCTGTTAACATTTTTTACCATTTTTATGAACAAAAAAGGAGTACCTTTTTTTTTTATCCAGTTATTGTTTTTCTATAATATTTCATTCATTTGCAAGTAATACAGAACCTACCACATACTGCTGACAACAGCTCAAAGTTTATCATTTACTTTATGTGGGATTCTTTCCTTTTGGATTTTTTTGGTCAGATCTGAGGAGATATGTATTGGAAGTAATATATTACCAATAGCAATGCTAATGTTTGGTTGAAAGGATATTTAAGTTTGAGCATTTATACAATAAGTTTATATTTGTACTGACAAATTTTAATAATTAAAGTATTTAACATATCACTTAAATATAATTTGATCTTGTAAATTTTTTCAGAGGCGAATATGGCATTATAGTGATTAAGAACTCTGTTGCTTTGCACAGTCATGCTTATTATTTGTCAATGTCATTGTAGACATCGATGGCAACATTAATAGCAAACTCCATTTTGTTAATAAAATACCAAAAAAAAATTAATGTCCTTAGGGCAGCTAAATTTTATTCAATAAATTATTAATATTTAATGGTGACAGCATCAATTTTATACAGTGAAGAGCAATCTTCTTTTGACAAAAAAGTGTAAAAATGTTTAAAAGGTTGTTTAGAAATTTATTTCTATTTAAGTTTGCTGTTTTCATTATGAGGCCAGACTCTATAAATTGGGTTCTTAATATAAAATATTATAGTAAATTATTACTGATGTAATAGTTCTGTTTTCAAGTAATAAATTCACAAACTGAAAAAACAGTATTGTGTCAGTCCTTATTCTTTCATTTCAGTAATGGAAATAATTTTATCGGAGAGATAAACTGTATAAAATAACCAAGGACTCTTGAATTTGTCAACCTTCTGGGGAATACAACATAGCTTCAAGTTATCAGGTGGGGTGAACATTCCAGGGTAAAACTTCCATGTACTGTTTGACTGCGACAGGGAGGGAGGTCAGTTTTGGTTTGAATAACTTATTGGGAGGTTTCAGAAACACAGGGTTTAACCCTTTAAGTTCCAATGGTGACCATCGTCAAATTTCTCCTAACAATATCCATATGTTGCCAAGAGAAATGGTTATGAGAGTTAATAAAATGATCACTAAAGAGAAAATGCTTTGATCTGTTATCAAACTCTCTCAACTAATTCTTTAAAGAAATGTATGAAGATCAGTATGGAGAGTTTATATGTGGATATTGGGGCTTAAAGGGTTAAGAAATCAGAATTCTACCCTATTGTTTATTGGCCAATTTGATGTTGTGCTTGAGATGGGTTTTACGCTGTGGAACTGTTTATGCCCCACTCTCTTGAGCAACATTGTTATAGCCAATAATGGAAGCAGTGGAGTCCACAGAGAACAGTTCTCGCCCAGCATAGCACCATTTCACTCATCACTGACCAGGTCAAAGACAACCTCAAAACAACCTATATGTGAAGGGTGCATGGAAAAATTCCTTCAAAGTGACTCCTGCTGGTTATTGGATAGATTCTCCATACGAATTGTGGCCTCGTATTTGCTTCTGAAACAAAAGGAGAGTATGACATATTTACATCAAGATCAAGCCACTTAAAGCCTTTATGCAATGGGCTCCTTCATTATTTTGTAGTAGCATATATCTTGTTAAGCTGTAGCTGGCAAGTCAGTGATTCACTGTGAGTCATTTTGAGAGCTGGTCCTTTATTACAGTAAACTTTAAGAACTGTCCAATCCTTCCCAAGCCCGCTTACATTGACAGAGTTGATGTTTCAAAAAAATGACACAAAAACGAACCTATGTACTTAAATAGTTTTATTTTCTACAAAAAGAAAATGTTTCTACATAATATTCCGTAAAACAAGAAAAGTCTGGATTACGAATCATACGTTTACAAAAAAGTAATGTAAAAGACCAAAAGTGACTAAGAGAAACTATTTCACTCACTTATCTTGGCTGTAAAATTGTTAGTTCAGCTCCTAAATGAATTGAATGTCTTGTGAATTAATATGGAAATGATCGTTTAGTTTGTTTGACATTAATGATCTAGGGTGTTAACATTGAGAAAATGTACAAATGCCAAACCTATATTGAGTTTCACAGTAGCATGGTACAGCTGTGTAAAGAGAATACTGGGTGCATGGTGTTTCTAAATGCACAAAGCAGTAGCCAGTGTTGAAAGAAAACATTAAATATCCTTCTCTCTTGACATGTAATAGTGTATTGATGTATTGTACATGAATGCTCTTCAGCAAAACCTGTTGACTGACTGTCCTGTGAAAGGTGATGAATGATGGAAAAACTTGTTTCTTTGGTTATTTAAAACAAATGTTAAAACTGGGTCTATATTTTATGAGCCATTTGTCATATCTTCCATTTCTTCATCCACATTAGCACTACGTTTGTTCCTGCTGCCTGGTACTTGACCAGTTCTTAACAACATTTCCAGTCTTTGTACTTCATCCAGGGAACGTGCATTAGCGATAGCAGCCTGAAGATTAAAATCAAAAATAATAGTGAAACCATATTAGACAGATCTCGTTATAACAAGAAACAGTTCTCTAGACCTCCTTTTGTCAATTTATAACTTTTAATATTTTACCAAGTGGACACAATCATGTAGCAATGCCCAAAATCAATGCAAAATATGAGCTACCCACTCTTCCCTGCAAACTCTTTGAAGCAAGACTCAGTCCAAAGTTTACAGTTGCTCACATTAATGTATTCAACACAACTGTAGTCCACAGCCTAGATACATCTACAACCATATATTTATGTTAGGCCATTGGTCATAGTTCACCATGCAGAACTAACAAACTGTTAGTCTGTTATGCAAACCTGTCCCTCAGTACACGTTTCACAGTTTGCAGTTATCTGTGAGTAAGAATTACAAATGACTTCCATTAATTTTGTACTTTACCTTGATAGCAGCAATGTCTCTTGTAGGTTGTTGGAGAGGCTTGCTGGGTGCTGGTCTTGTACCAACTGGGGGACCTCCAGGGACAAACCTAGCAAAGAGATAGAAAAAACAATGGATAAATATTGATATCTGCCACCGGCTGCAACTTTCTAAGCATTGTCATCACTGTTCAATAATTAAACACAACTATTTTTATCTTATTTGCATTTTCACACACACATGTACATGTATAACAACTTACGTCTTTGCTTTCTTGCCTTTTGGCTCAGCGTCTTGACCCTTTTTACTACTGAACATTCGTTTGGCAGCCTCTCTTTCCTACAGGTACAAGAAATTTTAAAAAATCATCATCATCATCACCCGTCACCTGCAAGCCATCCGCAACTTGCTCACTCTTTTGTGTTTTTTTGAAAACATTTGACACTTTTTGATATTTCTTTACTGAGTATCACCTTAGCAGCTACTGCTCACTCTAGGGCAGTGTGCATGATGTCATCCTCAGAGAAATGCTTACTGGGGTTGATCCATTCCTGGACTTGGCTGCAAAAAGGACTTTCGCGGTCTCCCTGTTGGGTCTTCTCCAATGGGAGGGCTCAATATAGTATGTGTACATGTTGGGGGGTTTATCCTTCTCCATTAACAAAATTCATGTGCAAGCTTACATGTACCTTGTCACAATTTTGCACATAGCAATATGAAACTCAAAAACAAAGCACTGGTGCTGTTATGTCAGTATTAAAATACTAATATTTTGACTGAAACTTGCTGCATACAAGAACTAGCAGAATTGAGAGTTTTGACTTGTTAATAAATGAATGTAATACACCATAGCTCACCCTTTGTTTTACCCTCTGAAAGTCCAGCACTCTTATTTGCGGCAATTTGTGGATTACATATAATCTGTAGTGTGGTTTATTTGTGACTGGATTCCGAAGCAAGCTACAAAGAAACATTAACAGTTTGTACACAGATTGTACTACAACTTAAACAATGTATATGTTATAGGTCAAAATTAAATAATTTCCTATTGAAATATTTTACCTACATTTAACTCTCAATTTACTTTGTCTCTTAGCCTTTGCCCCAACTGGCAAAAGGCAACCAAATGGCTATTTACATGCATGGTTGAGTATTTCAGGGTTTGTACCCTTTTTCGAACTGAACATTCAAGGACTTTTCAAGGACACATTCCCATTTTTCAAGGACTCCATTCAGTTAGAAAAAGAGGCTCGAGTCTACGTCTTTCTTAGTTCTTCTGCAACATGAACAATTTTTCTGAATGTCTTTCTGTGTTTGCTCATATTAAGCACTTGAGAATCTGGTTTGGATAAAGCACTTTCAAGGTTCTTGACTTCTTGAATTTGTATTTTAAAATTCAAGGACTTTCAAGGTGTGTGCGAACCCTGGTATTTGAACTTGGGACAACCCAAAACAAATCCAGCAAGTGGCTAGAGGAGGACACAAACCCGGAACTGCTGGATTGCGAGTCCCACTCCTTAACAACTCAGCCACACTGCCTCCCCTAACCTCTCCTCTGTTCTACTTGAAATCCATTTCTGATTTTCAATTCATGAAATAATAATTTTTGTGTATTACACTGTAACTTCTGGAGAAGTTGGAGAGGGAAAAAGAGTATAAATCATATTGTAAAAGTATTTTCCAGCACAACACACTGATCAGCCTCAGGGTTCTGATGAAAAACAAAGACTATACTAAAAAAATAAACAAATATTACCTGAGGTATCTAAGACTTTGAATAGTTTTCAGTGGGTCCAAATCTTTCTGCAAAAAAAAATGTACAAACAACTTATAAACAGATGATGATAGACACATTCACACTGTAATGCCTAAAAAGACAGTTTACAAGTATTTTTGAGTGTTACATGTGACACCAGATTTACTACAAAATTAGTACGAGAACAACAATAATTAAATAACGTTACCAATTCCTGCATGTTGTTAGAAGTCATAACTATTGTTTCTAACTGTGGTAGGCTTTCCTCGATGTTTTCTGCAATTCGACTAAAAGAGACAAAGTGTAAAGAAAGTCATTTAGTAATATTTAGCAAAGCTGATAACAGAGTACTATTTTACACTTTTTAAGTAGCATTATTATGTATCTTTAGAATATGGTCACAAATTATAATCAATAAATTTAAAATAAAAGATGGTGCTACATGGAGATGCACATAATTAAATAAGAGAACACTATACCATAAAAGTATTTTTTTTCAGTTATTCAGCCATTCCTTTAAAGAATGGTACTACTGTTTCACAACATACCACGTAAGTCTTAAAAATAAAAGAATACAAAAAATGAAATGCACTTTCAAACACTAAATTAATTATTTTATATTATTCCATGTCTTCTAGTTACTTACTAAACTAATGTTACAAATAAAGAATTTTCACTTGTAATATTTGCCTCAGATATAAAATGTACCTGATTCCAACACCAAACAACAGAAAAGTATCTCACATTTAAATAAATACAAAGATACACAGAAATCTAGAAAAAGCATCAAGATTTTGTCATCATCAAAAGCTCTGACTTGGATTGGAGGTTAAAAAAATGCAGTGGATGCTTCTAACTTGGACCAAGACTAAGTACATTAATTTGAAGGAGCTAGGTATTTGCCTGTGAAAGCAAAAATTTACATGTGTGTCACTCTGCCTAGATTTTGTTAGATCTTACCTTTAAGTTTTGTTAAGGATAACTACAATGATGTAAATCTAGGTGACGCCATAATTTTCAACTCATAATATTACCAGCTTACCTCTTTCCTTTTTTGGTCCACTGAACTTACCAATGATATGCATATACATGTATATATTAGAAAATGTTAGATATTGTATACCAACACTACACAACATTTCTTGATGTGCAGTGATAATCAGTATCAACTATTATAGTAACAGTAATATTATTAATAAAGCATCTAACATAATTCAAGCTCTTAATGTCTTGACGACACACCTAGCCTCTTTATACACATTACTACATTATTTTAATCATGAACTGAAATACTGTTGTTTCTACTTTCATTGGATTAAGTTAAGAATTTTCAATGTTACAAATTTAATACTATTTCTGCAATGAGAAAAATACTGATGTTTTCATCATAGTAGACTGTCTACAGGATAAAAATAATCCCAGTGGTTTTACATTAAATTTCACTTCCTGTCTGAAAGCAAGCAGCGGAGTTGGGGGGAGGGGGGGATGGATAACAAGCTCTACCCTGCAGCAAAAAGAAAACAAGTAAGAGAAGTAAAGAAACTAACATACCATATTCTATTGTTGTTTAAAAGCAAACTCTTCAGCCTCCTAAGAAGTGGAAACCCTTCCAGTTTGCGGATGTCATTTTCGGAGAAATCAATAGAATCAAACTGATCCTAAAATGAACAACAACAAAAATGTTTTGTGCTTTAAATTAATTTAAAAAACTGTACCTTTTTATTGATCAAGTTACTATGTGATGTTTCATCAAACTTTTTCCCCCTTCATTACCCACAGGAGAAGAATGGTTATGTAAGTGTTCCGTTAAGAAATGATACATTTAAATTCCTCTGGTAAACTGTAAATACCCAGTAACATTAGAACTATCACAAAGTTCAAACACCAACACCAATTTTTGCTTATCTGTAAACTCCTGAGCTATAATACCAGACATACCAAAGTTGCTCCCAAATTTTCAATAACTGGAATCTTGTAACCTAAAAGGAAAAAAGAAAACTTAGTAAGAACAAGTAAGACAGTCCTTTATAGCCATTCTTGGATTACTACTCAGGAATTACTTTTGTAGCACCTGTCAGAGCAACTTGGAGTGGGCTGAAGCTTGAAACAAAGAAGATTTTTTCAGGCTCTACTCTAGCAGATCCCAGTGGTCCCTGAAACCTTACTTTTGGCTTTTGGGTGACTAGGAAATGTTAATTTTTTTCTTGATATGATATGCTGGGCACCCTTTGCAGGTTTAGCGCACTAAGGTCCCTACAGATGTTGGTAGTGCACAGCCTTATTTTGGGTGAGAACGGAAGTAAAAAGCTAATTAAAGAAGGCAAGCATTTGAGTTTGAACGGACTTCTGCATACCACCCATCATTAGTTTCTACTGAAACCAATATTACCATTTTTCTATCACAGGAACAAGGATTGCTGTTGTTGCATCAGAAGGACAGCAAAACATGATTTTATCAAATATGGGAGCAACTGCAGAATACCCTGCCACTTTGAAGCTGTATCCCTGAAAGAGCTAGATACGTGGATATGCAGTTATGCCTTTTATGCACTTTTCTACCTTCAGTGGCTTTAAGAACGACAAATAGACATACCATACGCCTTATATGCTGTCTTAAGTGTATATCGAAGTAGATACGCGAATATGTGGATACCTAGTGACTATTATAAGATATTTACTAAGTGGACACGCGGATACGTAGTGACTGAGTATCTGCGTATTCACCTACCTAAGGTGGCAGGGTATTCTGCAGTTAAGCCAACTACTGCCGATAACATACACAGGCCACTGCAGAAAGATTGAGAAGCCGATGTTTTGAGTGCTATCCAAAAGGGCTGCTGCTAAGAACATAAGCTTCTTTTTATGCATTATGTGTAGGTTTGACTTTCTAGTATCCACACTAAGAGACTAATACAAACTTAGGTTGAACAGGACATTGTTTTAATACAACTCTTCCTGTTTTACAAATTAAAATAATGTTATCTTGATGCAGACCAGTGCGTTTTCAACAGGAAAAGCAGGATGGTCTGTTTCATAACAGAGTCATAGTCAGTCTAGAAATACAGTTTCTCGCTATACTAAAAACAAAAGAAATAGGGGATACGTTGGACATCAAAGGTAAATATCCTTTAGGAGTAAATGTTAAACAAGAAAACTTACCACGTAAATCGAGTTCTCTGTCTCGCAAAGCGTTTGTGTATTGGGGACTTTGCAGAATAAGATCAGCTGTTAACTTCATATTTAAAGCTAAGTTCTTTACGTGGAATACCGAGAATGGAAACCAAAAAGTTACTCAACAGTTTTTTGGTTTTATCTCAATAAGAGAAACACTTAAAAACACTGTCTTTGCGAGTACAATCAATTTGTTACTAGCAAACCGCCATGTTGGAAAGGAATACGGCACGTGAACGTTGCTCGCCCCAGTACTTTGCTGGAGAGAATAGAACGCCTGGCAGTAATTCACCAAGTCTTAAGAAGACAAGATGTCTGCCACTCGGTTTGAGTACGTTCCTGTTGTGGAAGTTTCTTCTGACAACTTTTCAGAAGTGTGGCCTTTCATGCTTCGCGCGATAAAGAAATCTTCCTTCGTGGCTGTGGACACGGTACGTATAAAGGGGAATGACTTTACGCGATTTGCGAGGACATAGTTTTATTACAGCTAAGTTTCCACTCTATAAAAATTTGAGATTGCTTCGAATCTCTCCATTTAAGACAAAGTTTTCTTTTTTTATGAGGAAAATTTTAAAAAAATCATAGGATAAGAACTCTTTTTTCTGTAGTTTAAACAGGCAGTTTGAATTTACGAGAACAAAATCTTATTCTATGATTTGTTTTAAATTTTTTTCTTGAAATAAGAAATCCCGAATTTTGGGAAAGTTCATTTAATATGACAAGGGGGGGGGGGGATGAAGATATTGAGGGGGGGCTCCGAAAATTTTTAGACATCCGAAGGGGAGGCTCTGAAAAAATTGTTGCGCTAGGAAGGGGGGCTCCGAAAATGTGTACACTTCAAAACCAACACATGACATCATCATACAGATCGGATGGTTTTCAACTCAACAATTTAATGACCTGTGCAACTCAGCTATATCACGTGGTTTACAGATATAACAAATGTAGTCTCAGTAATTATTACACTCTTGTTCATCCTAAAAATGCTTTAGAAAATTGTATCACAACTGTATCTCAAGTTTGTTAGAGTATAAACCATTGAAGACAATAACGGTAAATATATTTAATACAGTCTAGGGATCATTTTTCAGGGGAGCAAAGGAATTGAAGGAGGAGGGGGGGGGGCTCTGAAATTTTTTCGACTACCAAGGAGGGGGCTCCTAAAAAATTGAACCGCTAGCGAGGGGGGCTGCTAAAATTTCAAGCTTCGAGTTTCAATATCTTCATCCCCCCCCCTTGTCATATTAAATGAACTTTCCCTTAGAGTGTTCGTTAGGATCAAGCTTCTTATAAGTGCATGCAAAGTTGGACAGATAATATACTGAAGGTCTTATATATCATAAATTTAACTTGCTTATTTTTAAGTTTTCAAGAACGTTTTGTTTCTTCCTTTAGGAAATGAGTGGTATTGGAGACAGGAAGCAACTTATGGCACAGTGAGTACTAAAGAAAAACCGTCCATTATCTCCCCCCCCCCTCAATTAATAAACTCCCTCCCTCTAATAAGCTCCCTTTTTCAGTGGAAGAAAGTTAATACCTCCCCCCACCTCTCTCTATTTTGGTGGGTATGAACTTGCAGATGCATATGTTGTGGTTCAATATATTTTATCCTTGGTTTAAATTTTATTTTCTTTTGTTTCAAACTCATTATCATACATTACCATACCCAAAAATAAAGGAAAATAAAATTTAAACCAAGGATAAAATTGAAACACAACACATGTAACAGTGGCTAACAGTTATGAAACTTTCCTGGGGGAAGATGTCCTCGGACTGCCCTACAAGTTTGTGTCTCCAGCACTCAATGTTTGCACTCTGCATCCAGTACCCCCAAATGCTACCGAACACCCTGGGGGGCGGGGGACTCCTCATATGAAAGGGGTGGGGATGCTTGTTGTCTCGCTTCGGGGTGTAAATTTCAGATTTTAGTCTCACTTAGGGTGTTCTGGGCAAAACGCCATCATATTTAGCCGTGAAGGTCTCGTTTAGGGTTGCACGCGAAAAAATACAAAAATATACATTTGATATGTATATTTTAAATTTGTTTTATTTACTCTATTCATATAATCCAAGTTTTCTCATTTGTCTGTGTTTTAACATGGTCTCTTTTAAGGGGTCAAAAAAAGCTTGGGCCCCTCCCAGATCGGTCTCCTTTAGGGCTTTAATTCAAAATTTGTGACAAGTATCCCCACCCCTTTCATATGTGGAGTCCCCCGGCTGAAAACCCTGTTTGTATAACATGCATTATGCTCAATGAAACTCATAAACTTGTTTTTAATTTTTTATTCCACAGATTTATTGAGGACAGGTACAAATACATGTGTGAAGTTGCCCAATCCAGAGCAATACTTTCTCTAGGAATTTCCTGTTTTAAGTTGAAGAAGTTAAAGCCCCACAAGGAGACAAGACACAAGGAATCAGATGAGATACTTAACGTCAAAGTCAACACTTTTAATATTGTTGTTCTTTGTTTGGAAAATTTTATCGTGGAACCAGCTTCGTTAAAGTTTTTGGTTGAGCATGGATTTGATTTTAACAAACAGTATTCCAGAGGAGTGCCCTACAGAAGAGGAGACGATCAGGTGAGTGTGTATTTTCCTTAGAAGGTTGGAAAGAAATTTAAAAGTGCAACAATAACACACCTTACTTGCATATCCTGATTCCCTATTATGCCCTCTTAGTATGTGTGTGTGTGTGTTGGGGGGAAGATGCATCTAGTCTGAATTTAGAAACATGTTTGTATTCTGTCGGTCAGTATTTTACTGTTCTATTATTTTTCACTTGTTTTCATTGCTTCAATTTTATATTTGTTTCATTTGTCGCTGTTTTATTTTATTCTTTTGTTTTGTCACTGTTTTAACCCATTGACGCCCAGGACTTTTTATGTTTTCGAGTGATTGTCTACATACACACAATCCAAACGATTTCGTGACTCCGAATTTGGGGCTACCATGGAAAGTGGTACTGTCCTAAAACATTGAAGGCTTGAGTTTTCTGACCACGTCATTATGACGTAGTCATTTTGCCTTGTTGAGCTAAAATAATGGCTCAAGTATATGGTTTGTATGCGATTTTTGGTAAGGGTACAGTCAATTTCATCTTTGGTGGCTGCCTGATAAACATCATTAAGCATGACGGCAGTGAAGAGTCCACTTTCTCAAAGAAGCAAGTAAGGTGATGTACTATGTTTGCAAATTTGGCTTGTTCCTCGTGGAACTGGAAAAATGGCCCCTCTGAATTGAAGTTGCTATGGGACTCAACTAGTGATGAATTTCTTGACCTGCTACAGCATTGGAACTTATGACCACTGGACATCGCAACAATTGCGAAATTTCTGTGGTAGGTCGGAGTAGCTGTGGACTTAGTATAAACATGAAAAAAGTGGGGGAAGGAACGAACCCTGTAAAAAATTCTGGCTATTTCCCAGCATGCAATGCAGTCA
This sequence comes from Porites lobata, assembly GCA_942486035.1. Taxonomy (NCBI): domain Eukaryota; kingdom Metazoa; phylum Cnidaria; class Anthozoa; order Scleractinia; family Poritidae; genus Porites; species Porites lobata. Next base: position 5,082,901 of record CALNXK010000004.1, read on the forward strand.
TAATGTTGAAAATGGAGGCAATTAGGCCAGGATGCACTAGAACAAAAGGCTGCAGCTCAGCCTTGTAAATGACTAAGAACCAAAAAAGGCACTTCTAAGCTAAGACAGGGACTGAATTTTACTGTGAATGTCGACTTTTGGTTTTGCAACGATGATCTCTGTAGAAAACCTGAAGGTAAAAAACATGATTTTTGTTGTTTTTCTATGACGTTGAAAATGGTCATTTTTGTTCTTGTCCAAATTCAAAAGGTGATATTTTGCAAAAAAGCTGACTTTTTGGCATTTATTTGATATCCCAGTTTGAAGGACATTCTACTCAATGCTCAGAACTGACAGTTAAGGCAATGTTCACGTGATTGAGAAAGCTGCAAATGTCTTAAAGCAGCCCTGTAGTCTTATAGCCTTGTAGGGTCAGTTGGCTGTCAGTGGGTTAAAGCAATCTTTATTCTAACAGGGCCTCAGTAATATTATTGCTCATGGCCAAGCCTTTAGTTAAATAATATGGCATCTTTAATATTATAACATACCAGTAAATTAATTTTCTTTGATGTATAACCAACTTTCATGATCATGTGAAAAATGCGCACACCCTCAGTTTTGTCAGCAAATGTGTTTTGTAAACCTGTTAGAGTGTCAAACAAAATTAATTAGGATTACTGTGGTTTCAATTCAATCACTTCTTCAAAGCAGTCTGCACATACATTTTATTTTTACCTTATTTTACACAATCTGCTATGCATACAAATGAAGTAGCCTGGAAAAATCCTTTTGTGCATTATGCACCTGCTAGTACGGCTTGTCATTATTTACATTGTAGAGACTTTGATGTTTATAAATGAATACAAAGCATTTTTCTGTTTGTCTTGTTTAGATTGTCAACAACATGTCAGAACATTCTCTGAGAAATCTTTTTAGTGAACTTGTCATGGCAAATAAGCCACTTGTTCTTCACAATGGATTCTTAGACCTAGTGTTCCTTTATGAGAATTTCTACTGCAAAGTGCCAGACAAACTGCAGGTGTTTACTGCTGATGTGTCCGACATGTTTCCAGCTGGAATATTTGACACCAAATATGTATCTGAGTACAGTGTCCGAGAATCAGCTTCATATCTGCTTTATCTCTTTAAAAAGTGGTGGGTATATGTATTTAAATGTGGCTAAATGTAATTTAGGCAAAGTTAACCTCAAAGCAATGCTGGTCAGCTGTTTCCCCAGCTATAGTAGAGGTGGCCCAATGCCTCTAGCAGGGGCACCTCGTGACTTACATACGCAGTTGCTTGCTTGCAGTTCTTCGCAAAGTGTTGCTGCAATAGCTTGCTGTTTGCGTGCCATATATTTTGATTTTATCTATAATGTCTTTGTCTTTTGTGTTTTTGACATAACTGAGAATCTTTTGTAGTAGCATATATCTTTTCTTTTTGCTTTGTAGCCAGCGATGTAATGAGCGCAGCCAAAAGCATGAGGAAAAACATGTGTGCTTGAAATTTCCTGAAGAAGCCTCACTTTTATGTTTTACTGAGGAATTGTTCTGTGGCGCACGTGATGAAACTGAGGCTGTTCTTAATGTTGTCACTGTCTGTGAGAAGTTTGCAGTAAGTTTATCATAGAATACTTTTCAAGTGATTGTTGTCATCAACCTATATTTTGAAAAAATGATTTTGACCTAAACAAGATGCAAGAACAATGTATCAAATGCCCATCAGATCTTGACACAGGTGCGGATCCAGGATTTTTTTTAGGAGGGGGTGCGCTCGTCTCTTGCTCTACTTCAACACCAATAAACCACATAGTTTTTTTTTTGCAGAATACCAGTTGTATTAGAAAACCGCAGGTCATCTCAGGGGGGGGAGGGCACACCCCCTGCACCCTCCCCCTAGATCCGCCCCTGTGACAAGAATACTTGTTGCAGGAAAATACTTTTGTGTAGGCAAGTCACAATAATAATATTGGCCTTGGTGAATGTGTTTCTTTAATTTCGCGACAAAGTGTTAGAGTTTTTGTAGCCAGTCACAATTTGTGTCAATAAGCATAAAACAACTGCCAAAAAGCACTTTCAGGACTTTATAGCCTTAAATACAGTCACAATGTACATTCTGGACAGTTTCACTTGAAAAGGACTGCTAATTTGAACTGTTGGACAAATTTTCTAAGATGCTGTTTTGCATTAGTCTGAAATGCCAGTCGTCTCTTCGCCCCATCCCCCACCCCCCAATGGGTGGCCAATCTCCCTTGTCTGGTAACCCATTTGGGGGGAGGGGGTGGGGTTACATGAAGAGATGGCTGAAATTTAAAACTACCGGTAGTTTGGAATAAGCATCTGTTCAGCTTCCGTCTAGGGCTCAAAGCAGTCATATTTTATGAATGAAATAGTACTAATGTTCAGGCTTTTCAGGAATTTCAGGCTTCTATTTCCTACATGAGCAATAAACGCTTATCAACGTAAGCTGTTTATGTAGAGTATTGCTGTTTCTGTGAAAGGATTTAAGGAAGTGCTTCTTTTTGATTCTCCACAGGCTCATGGATTTTGTCCTCGAGAAAAAAGCTGCCCCTTTTCACATGATGTTGATGATGTTTTGGATCGAGAATGGAAAGCAAGAGAATCAAAGAGACAAAAAAGAAAAAGGAAACAAAAAAGCTCAGGTAATGGATGTGTGCGTGCATGTGTGTGTGCATAACAGTCCCTTCTCTGTTAACATGAAACACAAAGTAAAAAAAGATACGCACATAAAGAGATAACTTCATGTGAGTACGGATCCAAAAACTAAAAATATGGTGACTTTTCCAGCACTAGACCTTCATCAGTTCGTTTGTCTTAGCCTTTTTAAACCACAAATGTACTCTATCAACCTAGTTTTCACGTTGTTCTTTGGTTTTGACAAATTCCCAGAATAATCTTTTCAAATAATTATTGTAGTTTAATCGGTTGATGGGCGACTTCTTATCAAATCCAATCAATAGAAAATGTTTACAGTCTAACCCCATGTAATAGTCTTTTTTAATACATGAATTTATTTTCACACAGGCAATAATGCAAATGACACACAAACGGCCTGCAATAACAGTGTGATGGCAGAGGATAAATCTGAGCATTCACTCACTTGTGATAGGCAGGAAGGTTGCGTGACGTCATCGCTAGATGGCCACGTGAATCAATCCATCAAAAAGACTCGTAACTGCGGACACAGGGCGGGATTTGATGCTTTTATGACAGGCTATTGTATGGCGACATATCTTCTTCAACTTGGCAAGAAAAATGACGAAAATGAACTTAGCCTCTCCTCCCTGGGGGAAATTGCAAACAAATTGAGCCTCGCAAAGAAGGACGTCCCTCTGCAGATTGCGCGGAGTCATTTTTCCAAGCCTTCACCATCGCACACAGAAAAACTAAAACGACTTAGAGAAAATTGCGCTTCACAAAGTCTGGACCAGTAATTTGGACAGTTTGCACCTCAAGTCAGAATCGGATTTATGGACATGGATGTTGATCCAAGTTTTTGAACTGTCAATTGAGGACAAACTCGAGATTTGTTTAGTGAATTAAAGATGTTTCAAAAGTCTTTTTACGGAATTATTTTAGTCTTTAAGGCGTACTTTCACTATAACTTCGAGGGACCTGGGAAAACTTTAAGCGCTCGTCTCCAGTACTCTTCTAACTAATCAATTCCCGTCAATTTCGTTCCATAGCTAGTGCACAAAGGTTTAGGAAACTTCTGTTACATGTCTTGATTTTATTTCCTTTATTCTATCTAAAACATATTCAAACACTATTTTATTACCTTCTTTTCTTAAAAAATAAAGAAAAAACAATAATAAACCCCTTTCGAAAACTCCCATTTTTCGACAATTTAAATCATTATGTTTATACTCTAAAAAGGATTTCTTTCTATCTAGAATTTACTCAAACACTATTTTACAGCCTATTTTGACCAAAAATAAGCATTATTAACCCTTGAATTTTCATGAAAAATCAAAGGTTAGCTCAGTAGGAAAAATATTTTTTTTCTATCTACAACATAATCAAATAGAAGTTTATGGCCAATTCTGACAAAAACTAAGCTTTGAAAAAATTTCGAATTTTTGGCCAAACTTATCGGCTAACCCGTTTAAAAAAATGCAATTTTTGGCCTACATGAGATCGATAAATTTATAGTGCAAACAAGCTTCTTTTCTATCTAGAACAAAGTCAAACACTATTTTATGGCCTATTTTAACAAATACGTGTTGTTATTTTTAATCAAAATTGTTCATAAAAAACTGTTTGAAAATTTTCAAGATGAAAAAGAACTATTTTTAAACTATAAAAAATTCGATCTTTTTACGAGCGAAAAGTGTATTTTTCCAAAGGGGTTAACCCATAATTTTGGCCAAAAAGTGAAATTTTTTTTAACCCTTATTTTTCAGCAAAATTGTTTAATAAAAAACTGTTTGAAAATTTTCGAGATAAAAAAGAACTATTTCTTACCTATAAAAAATTTGATCTTTTTAGCACCAAAAAGAGCATTTTTCCAAAGAGGTCAACCCACGATTTTCGCAAAAAATTCAAAATTTTTTCAGCCCTTATTTTTCATTAAAATTGTTCATAAAATACTGTTTGAATATTTTCTAGATAGAAAAGAACCATTTATTAACTATAAAAAATTCAATCTTTTTAAGAGCAAAAAATGCACTTTTCCAAAGGGGTTAACCCATGATTTTGGCCAAAACTTTAAACTTTTTTCCGCCCTTATTTCTCATCAAAATAGTTCGTAAAAAACTGTTCGAATATTTTCTAGATAGAAAAGAACTATTTATTAACTATTAAAAATTCGATCTTTTTGGACCAAAAAATGCATTTTTCCAAAGGGGTTAACCTATGATTTTGGCCAAAAAGTAGCAATTTTTTCAACCCTTATTTTTCATCAAAGTTGTTGGGAAAAAACGTTTTGACTATTTTCTTGAAAGAAAAGAACATTTTTTGACTATTAGAAATTCGATCTCTTTAGGACCAAAAAATGTATTTTCCCAAAGGGGTTAATCCATGATTTTGGCCAAAAATTCCAAATTTCTTTCAACACGTATTTCTCATCAACATGGGTTAACCCCTTTCAAAAAATGCATTTTTTGCTCTTAAAAAGATTGAATTTTTCATGGTTAATAAATAGCTCTTGTCTATCTAGAAAATATTCAAACAGCATTACTACGACCTCAAGCTTAAAGTATTGAAATTAAATACCTTGCAAAAAATGCTAATCTTCATTGCTTTTTCTTTTTTAAAACCACCGCCGATGCCATTAACTTCCTCTATTTCTCAACTTACAAATATGTCCATTAGCACAGCTGTCCAATCAGGTGTGGCCGTGGAAGCTGAATAATGAATGTGTTATCCACCTCGGCCTTCGGCCTCTATGGATAACACCCTCCTCGATCTGCTTAATTCTTCATATCCTACTCAGCCTCATTCATTAATTGCTAAATAATGAATATTTGGGTTTGGAAAATCAGGAATAATGAATAACACAGCCATGTTAGAGGAATAAAGAATAATACATTTGTTTATGTAGTTCCTGATATATCAGTTTTCGATAGGATCGAGATAGGAGCTTTATATTTATATGATGAAATTTTTGTTTTGGTGAAATCAGCCGGCAATACGCAAAACTACCTTTGCTGCAAACGTCTCCTTCCGGTTCGTCCGAAAAGTCTCACTAGGACTACCTTATTAAAGGAAATTAACGCTCCATGAAATTAAGGTATTGGAAATTAGAGCGACTTTAATGGAAAACGACTTTCGAAGGAAGAAGAAAATTAACGCGAAAGAGGAGGTGGAATTTCATAATAAAGGAAATTAACGCGATTAAGACTCAGTGGTGATAACTGGAACAAATTTATTTCAACACTGTATGCAAAAAAATTCAAAACTGAGCTGACAGCGACAACGATAAGGGTGAACTCCAAATATTGTAAACCTTCTCCTTAGCTTCTGTAAAAGATGAAAAATAAAGGGTAAATGGAAAGAAAGAAAGCTTGTAGCGAATGTTAATGTTTTTTAGGTGTCAAGAATGTCTGAACAGGTTCCAAAATTGGGGTTAAAATATTGGAAATTAAGAGCGCGGAAATTAACCACAGTTTTTTGTATTGGAAATACTGTTGATGAAGTCTTATCTAAAATTCAGGAGGCGATCGCCGACTTAAACAAATGGGCTATGGTTAACTTCATGACTATTCATCCTGCAAAAACCGAATTGATGTTGTTATCTAAATCACAATTCATCGGGCCCTTACAGAAAATATGTTTAGGGCAAAAGGAGTTGTCCTTTGTTTCTAAATCTAAATGTTTAGGGATTCAAATCGATAATAAACTCTCCTGGTCGCCACATATCAAATCCTTGAGCAAACGTTTTTCAGCTAGAGTGAAGAAACTGAAACACTTAAAAGGTCTCGACAGTCGCATCTTAGAGTCAATTTATTTCAAAGGTATCATTCCAAGTATTACGTATTCAATTGCATTATGGGGATCTTCAAAATCTCTTCAGACCCTGGAGGACATTCACATCGGAGCTGTAATAAGCTTTGCTTAGATGAACGGGTTCAGGGTTTTAACTAAGAAACATAACAAGGGTTGACTGGCTCGAAGGTTTATTGATCTCTTTTTGGTACGGAATGTGGTTGATATATATAGCACATTCCAGGGGGTAGGATTACATGTCAGTCAACTGTAGCATCAATCAGTATTATTATTACATCTCCCTTTTTGAGAATGAAATCAAACACTATCATTAAAAAAAATAATCGAATAATAACAATGACACTTCCGGTATGACAAAAGTTCAATGTTCTAATTTTCAGTGTTCAGTTCTTAGAAATTCATGACATAGTCCTTGAATTTAAAGGGAAGAGTAGTGATTCGCGAGGAGCGTCTAGGTGGTGTCGTCGATTCTGGGTTGTTGGGTTGCTGTTGTTCAGGAAGTTGTACAGGGTCTTGTTCTTTGTTGGGGGTTGCTGAGGTTTTCTGAGTTTCTGTAGTGTAATTAAAGTCGTTGTCTTGCGGGACTGATATTACAGGAGGGTTTTCTCCAGTTTGTAGCAGATCCTTGCGATTCCGGCGATATTGTTGTCCGGTCGTAGTTGTGACTAAATAGGATCTCGGGGTTTCTGCTTTCTCGTTTACTACGGCAGGTAGCCAGGTCTTTCCTTGGCGTAGACGGACAGCTTCCTGTGGTTTGAGATCTGTCAAGGGCTTTGCTCCGTGATTGTAATAGTGCACTTGCTGATGTTGACAGGCTAACAGTTGTTGTTTGACCTCAGTAGCAATCTTTGGTTTCAGGAGTTCTTGTGTTACGGGGATCTTGGTTCTGGTGGTGCGACTCATGAGAAGCTGGGATGGCGAATATGTCATTCCTGTCACTGGAGTATTTCTGTACTCCATCAGGCCGATGTATGGGTCGCTTGCTTTCTTTAGTATTCGCTTAACGGTTTGTACTGCTTTCTCACTGAGGCCATTAGACTGCGGATATGTGGGGCTTGAGGTGATCAGTTCAAATCCCCAGTCGTCTGCGAATCGTTTGAACTCTTTACTGTTGTAAGGCATGTTGTCTGATACGAGCTCTTCAGGGATGCCGTGTCTAGCGAAGATTGACTTCATGTGCGTGACAATGGTTCCCGCGGTTTTGTCACGCATTAGGCTAGTTTCGATGTACTTGGAGTAGTAGTCCACCACTACTAGGTACGGTTTTCCTTTATGTTCAAACACATCGGATCCGAGCTTTTGCCATGGACGATCTGGTATGGCATGGGGAATCATCGGTTCCTTCTGGTTCTTGTGTCTGTGTGTCAAGCATGTCGGGCACTTGACAACAGTATCATGGATGTCGCGTGACATTCCAGGCCAATAAACAATGGCTCTTGCTCGTGCTTTACACTTTTCAATTCCAAGATGGCTTTCATGTATCATTTCCAGGACGCTGTGCTGCATGGCTTTTGGAATGAGAAGCTGTCTTCCTTTGAATAGAAGACCGTCGGCTTCACTTAGCTCATCTCTGACAATCCAGTATGGCGAGAGGATTGGTCTCAAGGCTTTTCTATGGGGTGGGAAACCTTTTTGTATTTGAGCTTTCAGCGCCTGAAGTGTTGCATCTTTGGCGGTTTCATTTTTCAGCTGTGTCAACTTTTCTGGACTCGCTGGGATTTCGGTGATGAAACTGTGGATCATCACTTCGATGTCATCATTGAGGTCTTGGGGACCCTCAACAGTCTCATTTAGGTACGCTCTTGATAGAGTGTCTGCAATGAACATCAGTTTTCCGGGTACAAAATGAACTGTCAAATTGTACTTTTGAAGCCTGATTAGCAATCGTTGAATTCTCGGGGGTGTCTGAGATAATGGTTTTCTCATTATCGCCTCAAGTGGTTTGTGGTCACTTTGCACAATTATGTCATTGCCGTAGACAAATTGGTGAAATCGCTCGCACGCAAATACAATAGCCAATAGTTCTTTCTCGATTTGAGCATAGTTCTGTTCGGCATTCGTCAGCGATCTTGACGCGTAAATCACGGGGTGTCCTTCTTGCAGGAGGCAACTTCCGATTCCACTTTGCGAAGCGTCGGTTTGGATTGTAGTTGGCTTGTCTTGGTTGAAATATTGCAGAACAGGAGTGTTCGTGAGTGCATGTTTCAGCTTATCTATCGCGGATCGATGTTCGTCATACCACACCCATTGCATGTTCTTTTTCAACAAGTTGCGTAGGGGGGCTGTGATTTCTGACATGTTTGGTATGTACTGCGACAGATAGTTGACCATGCCAAGTAGGCGTTGCAAATCTTGCTTACATTGTGGTTCTGGCATTTCCACAATTGCTTTTATCTTCTCGGGATCTGGCTTGAATCCATCGGCGGTCACGATATCACCAAGATACTTCACTTGGTTGACGCGTAGCTGTACTTTGCTGCGGTTAAACTTTATGTTGCGTGATCTTGCGCGTTCCAGCGCTTGTTTGAGAGCTAGGTCGTGTTCCGCAGTGTCCTTTCCGGCGATGATAATGTCATCGTGCACTGCGAGAACTCCTGGAATGTCGCTGAAGTTTTCATCCACCATTCTCTGAGCGACGTCACTCGCTACACAGATACCAAACGGCATTCTGTTAAACTTGTATCTGCCGAAAGGCGTGTTGAATGTGCACAAATAGGATGATTCTTCATCCAACTTTTTGTGCCAGTAGCAGTTACTCATGTCAATTACTGTAAAAACACGCTTCCCATTGAGCTTACTAGAAATGGTTTCGGCTGTCGGCGGCTTATAATGTTCACGCTTGATTGCTCTGTTCAAATCTTTCGGATCTAAACAAAGTCTCAATGAGCCGTCTTTTTTTTCCACGATGACTAGGCTGTTGACCCAGTCAGTTGCTTTTTCAACTTTGCTGATTACTTCCATTTCTGTCAGCTTCTCTAGTGTTTTCTGTAGTTTCGGCATCAGGCTCAGAGGAATTTTCCGTGACGGTTGTATTGTAGGCCTTGCGTCTTCTCGAAGCTCGATGTGAAATTCTCCGTTGACTAAACCAAGTCCGGTGAAGACATCTTTAAATTCGTCGAGAATTTCTGTTCCACTTGTTTTGACTTCATTAACATCGTTGTTAATGTTTATCAGTTCCAGATCTCGGCAAGTTTGAAGGCCAATTAAGGGTTGAGCCTTTTCAACGGCGACAATAAAGAATTTGGCATCAAGGTTTTTGCTGTTTTTCTTGATTGTCATTGTGCATGTTCCTTTGATCGGCACACGTACCCCACCATATGCAGTTATCTTAACTTTAGTAGGCTGTAGGCTTGGCTTCTTGCTCAGTTTTTCATAGGCGTGTTCGGGAATGACATTGCACTGTGCGCCTGTATCAATTTTGAAGCTGATCTCTTCCTCATTCACGGTTAATTTCGTGAACAGTTCGTTTTTGTCATTTTGTGACGAATCTAATTCTCCAAGGAATAGATCCTCATCTGAGTCAGTGTCTGACTGCTGTTCGACTTCATTGAGTGTTTTGTGGCCAGTATTTGCGCCTTTTTTGTGCGGCACATATGGGCGAAGTGATCTCTCCCTTGACATTTGTGACATGTTTGTCCAAACGCCCTGCATTGTTTTGGCTTGTGGATGTAACCACAACGACCACACGGTTTTATTTGCTGGTGCTGTTGTTTCTGCTGCCTTTTTTCTTCATAGGCTGATATCTTGGTGGCTGTTTTTGGTTCTTTGTGACGAAGTTTACGGCTGCTGCTTCAAGGCTGTTAAGGGACTCCATTTGAGTTTTACTCGTCTCTGCGGCTCGTACGGTATTTATGGCTACTTCTAGAGTGAGCTCGTTGTTGCGTAAGAGTCGCTCCCTTACACTCTGGCTGTCGATTCCACACACGATTCTGTCCTTTATTAGACTATCGTTGAGTGTTCCAAACTCGCAGGTTTTGGCTTTTGTGCGGAGATCGGTAACGAAGGCGTCGATAGGCCGTCCGTTTTGCGTGCACGAGAAGAAAAGATAGCGTTCGTACGTGACGTTCTTCTTTGGGGCACAGTACGCCTCTAGCTTTGCCACGAGAGGTTCTATCTTATTCTCCTCGGCTTCTGTAAATGTAAAAGTGTCGTATACTTCGAGTGCCTCTTCTCCTATGGTGTGTAGTAAGACTGCACATTGCGTTTCTTCGTCTTTTGAGTCTACTCCACTCGCTTTCGCATAGAGGACCCACCTCTGTTTCCATTTTCGCCAGTTTTCTGCGACGTTGCCGTCCATTCGTAGAGGTCCTATGGGCTTCATGTGTTCCATGATTGGCCACTTCTGACACCATGTAATAAGCTTTGCTTAGATGAACGGGTTCAGGGTTTTAACTAAGAAACATAACAAGGGTTGACTGGCTCGAAGGTTTATTGATCTCTTTTTGGTACGGAATGTGGTTGATATATATAGCACATTCCAGGGGGTAGGATTACATGTCAGTCAACTGTAGCATCAATCAGTATTATTATTACAGGAGCAGCGAGATTTATTTTTAACATAAAGAATTCTACTCTTAGCACTGAGGTCCTGGCAGCGACAAAATGGAAGTCTTTATCATACATGTACAAAAAGAGGATTGCAACCATATCTTATCAAGCATTTTATAACAGGGCTCCGGCTGGTATAAATTCTTTATTTATTAAACATTCTCCATTAAGAAATCTCAGGGACAGTCTGAAACTATACGTGCGTTGCCCTAAAAGTGACTTCCTTCGATCTTCCTTCTCTCATCGTGCGTCTATTCTATGGAATAACTTACCCATGTACTTAAAGAGCAAACCCAATATTGGTTCTTTTAAATCTGCTCTTAAAGAAAAATCTGACATTTTAGATAAAATAACATTTAATGGGTTACAGGGAATAAATAAAGATATTGTAAATTATATATATTAAGGCAACAGTCAACTGTTGTTTATCTTGCTAGGTATTGTTTTATTTTTCCTTACTCATTGTAAATAATTCATTGGTTTGTTAATATTATTAGTTACTTTTTTTGTAGATACTTTTTAGTTTGTAGGTCCACATCAGCTCTTTAGCTGCCTCTTTTTTCACTGACCTACATGACAAATAAAGTATGTATGTATGTATGTATGTATGTAACGCGAATTTTAACGATTCTAGCAAAATTCTAGCCCAATTATGTGGCTAGTTCCAGTCCCCGCTCGGTTATCAGCGTAACGCAACCCTTTTTTTTTGAAAAATCAGAAACGCGGCAAGGAGTTTGTTGCGGGGTTTGCGAAGAATGACCATGAAAGCTTGTATCGACGGATTTAGACCAAATGCAAGTCAAGCAAATTATTTTAAAGGATTCTGGAGGATAACAAGCAAGATAAACGCGAAAATCCAGGTAAGAAAACAGTAAGAATCGCCGAGCCGGCTAAGTCTACCACACATACTCTCTGATACTCTTCAAACGCGACGAATTCCTTCCCGCTTAGCTTTTTGCCATCAAAGCCTTGCTTATTTTGATGAATTCTTTCTGTAAATTCATATATGCTGGTTTTTAACCCGATATCTCGATGAAAAACTAAAAAATAAAGCGTCTTTTGAAGGTAAACAGCAAACCACGAGGGTTGAATTTCATTATGCTAATTAGCTGTAAGGTGGCTCCCTAGAGTATTAACTAATAACTCTAGCTATCTAGCATACGTTACAGAACGAAATCTAGTCACTTTGTCTTTGTGATTTTGTTCACGAGATTCACCGCTAAGGTTACCCATATAAGAAGGCTCCTTTATCAAGTTTCATTTTGTGGATTAAGGCCATTGCCATGGCAACATTGCATCCTTAGACAGGCAGTAATTTTGTCATTTTTGGTCATTTTTTCTTAATATTTCTTATTTCCCTCTGTGAAATGTCTGTAAACTTTGCCACTTTATATTAATGATATTGCTTAACATTTTAAAGTGGAAAAAACATGGGTTGCTTAAGACGGTTTTGCCAATATTTTGAAATTTGTAATTTTTCTTAATGGAGGAATTTAGCTCTTACAGATTTTAACAAAAATAGGTCAGTACAAAGGTACTGCAACTGTCAAGAAATGAGGCGATTTTTAAAAAAATTTACCGAAGGAAACGTGAGAAATTCACGGTTAATTAGCTATGTTGACGTCACAAAAATCCGAAAAACACGCGTGGTTCAGAGTCGTACGAGCAAAATACGTGCGCAAGCCATCACGCCTGCATGCACATAATGCACAAAGCTACTAAAAACATGTGGTTTCTTTGAAGAGTGCGAAAACCATTGTTTTGAAGCTGTTTATTAGTATTATTACGGTGATATCTCGCCAGTTGAAAAAGGAGAGATAGCGGATTCAATTTTATACCTAACACAGGATGTTTTCTTCGAAGTACTTGACTATAAGTATTGTAGCTAAAATTCGAAGCGTGGTGGTTACTCGTGAGGATGGCAATCGTCGGCGATGAAGACGGTTGTTGTGCAAGGATCGCAATTAGCCCTTCATTTCCTAATCTGCTGTACACTGTTTGCAGATCTTCAAATGTTAGCCCACTTCCCGCATACTTTTTCAACCTTGTTCTTCTTTAGGGATAATTTCAACGGCGAAGTATTTCTTTAAAAGTCTGCTGTAAAAGATGACGCCGATCTATAAATCGTACATTATGTCCTCAGCTACATGTACAAGACCGTAGGTCTCGACGGACAACTATTGCTTTTGTCAAGCTAGGGTCAATCTGTGAGTAAAAATTATTTCTCGTTGTGCAAAAATATTGTCTATTTACTTCGACTATTTAACGTTTGTCTACTTTTGAAGCGAAAGAATTGATGTCTTTGGAAAATTTCTGCTTTGTTTTTACATACAATTTACTCTTTTGGAGATTGATAGCGACTTGTAACCGGTGTAACATTGTCTCCTCTCATAAAAGTTTGACCTACACTAATCAAACTTTTTGCACAATGAGCTTCAATAGAAAGTTAATAAAGTTTTTTTGGGGGAATATTTCGAAACTGAGAGGCCATGTTTGTTTTAATTTTTGCGTGGATATCGCACGGATTTTAAAGCTCGCACCATATTAGTGCTCAGGCTGCGCATGGCCAATTTACTCTAGGGAGCCACCTTAATCTCATTAGCATTATGTAACAGCGTCAGAAAATAAATTTGTAGAAAATTCCTAGTTGCTTTATATTTTTGAACGATTTTTGGGCTGTTTTGTTTAGGTATTGTATATCACACAAAACAGACAACTTTCAAGCGTGCCCAATCCTCCCCCCCCCCCACTCCCCCCCCAGGCATTTGTCGAGTATTTATCGTCTTGTTTTGGAAAAGCTGCAAATGCCCCGCAATGGGGCTTAAAAATGGAGTACAAATGCCCCACCCCAGGACAACACCAAAATTGCATTTCCAGTTTATTTTCCATTTCCAAGCTGCAAATACCATATTTATGGGAAATCTGTAATAATTTGATCAAAACGCATGAGGCACCCTACACAAATCGCCCCTAACTGCCTGTTATAATTACTGCAAAAATCACTTCAATTCCATCTGATTAATATCGATGACAGAACTATAAATTAGAATTTTAATAATACCTTTCTTATTTTCGAAGACGTTTAATATAGTGAACGAGAAAGAACATTCATTATTATTTGCACGTCGTCCAAATAAAGTAATCGAGATCACTTGTGTTGATTCATAGTTGCAATAGGCACGCAATACACGTGAATGTAAATAAGCCAAGTGACGCGAATGTGTCGTACAAGATGAAAAGCATACCGGAAAGAAAGCTCTGCTAACAGGGTACATACTTGATCCCACTTTTACGATCTCAAAAACCTTGCAACAAAGAAAAGCAATTCTCAACAGTGTGTGGACAAAGGAATTAAAAGCAATGAACATGTTAAAGCAATGCAGGGATAATTTTCAATATGGAGGAAAAGACGAACTTAATCTGAAGCTTACCTTTTTTATTACGGCTGGTTTTATCCGAAATTTAGAAGTATTAAGTCCAGGGATTAAATCTGTCCAAAATATTTGGAATTTAAAACAGGTTTGGATCACACCTAAGAGTTTAAGCCATTTTTGTGCTTTCTGTCAGGTGTGTATAAAAATGCGTTCGTGAGGAATGACATTTCAAATATCATATTACAGGAAATAGCTCTGTTTTTTGATATGGTGTTATCATTTGGCCAGGTCAATTTTTTGGGTATTTGTATCCATTCGCAATTGCTTTATATGTTGTTTGAGTTTTAGAGGTAATGAATATTTTTGAATCATTGGTAGTATTAAAGATTGAATTAAATCACACAGTGGAATTGATGGGTTTGGCTTATAGCCAAGAATTTGACAATATTTTTGCCCTCAGTTGTTAAGAGTCAAAGAAGATGTCATGTAATGATGGAAAATTCGGTGATCGTGCAGGAGATGAATATGAGATTGTTTCAGTGGGAGATATGAGGATGGGATGAGTGGGCACATATAAGGTATTTCGGCAGTTTGATAATTTTTTTTGGAGCTAATAGTCATTAGCCTGTTACTTGAACATTGAATGCATAATTTCATTGCATATGTTTGGAAAGGAGGTGATTTCTTAAAAGCTTACTGAGAAAACACGTGCAAACTGCTTGCGTGAGAGTTATTTTTAAAACCCCCGTAGGTTAGATCAAGTCGATTTCTCTCATATATGAACCACAAAAGCGGCAAATTCCAAAGCTTTCACATGCAAACAGCTTTACAATGCAACTCACAGTAGGGGCCTGAACACATGAGCCGGACTGGATAGCTCTGCTGACATAACTTTTATTCTGGTATTGCATGAAAAGGGCCAGCTTTATATAGAGATTGGAAGCAGTGTGCATGTTCCTCGCTTGGTTCATTCACTGGGCTGCCTGGCAAGCATGGTCACTTGGAAACACTCCATCAGGGAAAAACAAATAATAGCAAGATTTGTACATTATATTTGGCATGAAATACCACTCGTGTTATTTCAAAATTGTCTCAAATTTCACTCTCCTAACAGCTCGTGAAATTACACATAACAATTTTGAAATTTAACTTGTGGTATTTATGCCAAAAATCACTACAAATCATGTTATTACCTATACTAATTTTGCACAAAATCTCTACATATATGACTTATGACATATATGACCACATTACCGTGGACAGGTGGCTGGGTTTTCATTTTTTTTCCTACCCTGGATAAGCAACTTTTAAACTATACTGTATCATTATTAGCCACAAATCAGTCATCTACAGTAGTTCTCTAGATAAACAGAACAAATGTGATGCAGAAACCTGAGTTGCCTTGAAAACAATATTTTTATTTAGTACTCTCAGTCATTGTAACCTAACACAGATAACCACAGTGTAAGTAGAAGTTATAGTCTGATAGTAACAAAACCCGTTTATTTTTCCAGAAAAATATCTGTGCAAGGCAAATTGGACATGAAGCACTCATTGTAATCCTCAGAGGCCACCTGGGGGCATGAAAACTTGATCCGAAAGCTTGCCTTAATCAGGTGAAGAGGTAGGTAACATTGCAAGACCCCCCGAGGCTGCTACTAGATAATGCTATCTTGAAAACAAATTTGCTGTTGATGCCTTGATACATGTACCAAGCAGAATGCATGATGCAAATGTTAAACAATTCACTATATGATAAACACTCAGTGAAAAACATGTAGACCAGTTTATGTATACGTTGTAAGTAATATTTTGTCTCAGGTAATTTTTTTTTTGGATTTGGGGGGGGGGGAATTTTAATGTATTGCTAATGAAGTTAAAACAAAATAAAAATAAATACAAATCACCTTAGATAAAAAATTAACTACAACATATATATCCATAGGAACCTTGGAAGAAGCCATCAACCAAGGCACCACACTGGCCGCAGAAATGCCAACCCCTGGAAATCTAAAATCTGGAGACTCTCTCTTTTGCATCAATGAATCAATGAACACAATGAATCAGGGAACAGAGAAACGTAGGGATACCACGCTAATTCGGGTACTTTTCAAATTGGAACCTTATGTTAACTTCTTAGTTTCTTCCTTTCTATAAGAGAAGAAGGTCCACATTACTCCGATCTAAAATTATCAGAGCGGACAATGGGAATCCTGGTTTCTTTGGGAATTGATTTTTTGTGGAAATTCGACGGGGTGTATAGGCGTTGAGACGTATTTTGCGTAAACCGCTGACACTTCAACCGAATTTACACAATAAATCAGGGAACAGAGAAACGTAGGGATACCAATCCAAAATTATTAACGTGGACAACGTGAATCCTGGTTTGTTTGGGAACTGATTTTTTGTGGAAATTCGACGGGGTGTATAGGCGTTGAGACGTATTTTGCGTAAACCGCTGACACTCAAACCGAATTTACACAATAAATCAGGGAACAGAGAAACGTAGGGATACCACGCTAATTCGGGTACTTTTCAAATTGGAACCTTATGCTAACTTCTTAGTTTCTTCCTATCTCTACAGGTGATGGTAGCACGCTTTGGGAATGCCAAGCAAACTCTGTTGACCATGATTCTATTTTTTCCGCTTTCTTTTTTAAAGAGTAGAAGGTCCACATTACTCCGATCTAAAATTATCTGAGCGGACAATGGAAATCCTGGTTTCTTTGGGAATTGATTTTTTGTGGAAATTCGACGGGGTGTATAGGCGTTGAGACGTATTTTGCGTAAACCGCTGACACTTCAACCGGATTTACGCAATAAATCAGGGAACAGAGAAGCGTAGGGATACCAATCCAAAATTATTAATGTGGACAACGGGAATCCTGGTTTCTTTTGGAATTGATTTTTTGTGGAAATTCGACGGGGTGTATAGGCGTTGAGACGTATTTTGCGTAAACCGCTGACACTTCAACCGAATTTACACAATAAATCAGGGAACAGAGAAACGTAGGGATACCAATCCAAAATTATTAACGTGGACAACGTGAATCCTGGTTTGTCTGGGAACTGATTTTTTGTGGAAATTCGATGGGGTGTATAGGCGTTGAGACGTATTTTGCGTAAACCGCTGACACTCAAACCGAATTTACACAATAAATCAGGGAACAGAGAAACGTAGGGATACCACGCTAATTCGGGTACTTTTCAAATTGGAACCTTATGCTAACTTCTTAGTTTCTTCCTATCTCTACAGGTGATGGTAGCACGCTTTGGGAATGCCAAGCAAACTCTGTTGACCATGATTCTATTTTTTCCGCCTTCTTTTTTAAAGAGTAGAAGGTCCACATTACTCTGATCTAAAATTATCTGAGCGGACAATGGAAATCCTGGTTTCTTTGGGAATTGATTTTTTGTGGAAATTCGACGGGGTGTATAGGCGTTGAGACGTATTTTGCGTAAACCGCTGACACTTCAACCGAATTTACGCAATAAATCAGGGAACAGGGAAACGTAGGGATACCAATCCAAAATTATTAACGTGGACAACGGGAATCCTGGTTTCTTTTGGAATTGATTTTTTGTGGAAATTCGACGGGGTGTATAGGCGTTGAGACGTATTTTGCGTAAACCGCTGACACTTCAACCGAATTTACACAATAAATCAGGGAACAGAGAAACGTAGGGATACCAATCCAAAATTATTAACGTGGACAACGGAAATCCTGGTTTGTTTGGGAACTGATTTTTTGTGGAAATTCGACGGGGTGTATAGGCGTTGAGACGTATTTTGCGTAAACCGCTGACGCTTCAACCGAATTTACACAATAAATCAGGGAACAGAGAAACGTAGGGATACCACTCCAATTTTGGTACTTTTCAAATTGGAAACTCATACTGGAGATATAATAACCATAAGATTCCCCTCTCATTGAGACTCTTTCCAACGCAAAAACTTATTCAAACTTTCTAGTTTCTTTTTATTTCTACAGGTAATGGTTGAGCACATTTTATTCCCAGGATTTCTAACCTTTTTCCTTCATTGCCTCTAGTGTTGTTGTTTTAGAGCGGCTTTTATTCAGTCTTTCCAGGTCAAAGCGAGGATGTGCATAATTGGAGCTAAAATTATTAGGTAGAGATTTGGAATCCTGAATCCTGACTGACCACAGACGGCTGCTTTTGGTGGAACTGTTGTATCTTCGAGTTTTATAGTTTGGCTGGTATGAGTATATTACGTAATGAATTTCTCTTTTAGATAGGTCTTTTACAATATATGCTATCACGATTTCCCTTAGCAACGGCTGGCTTTTTATGAGAGGCAATATCTCATCAAGATGTTTTTTGGACTTCAACAACATTCTTTGCCCAAAGTCACTTTTTTTAACAGAGAAACAACTCCACCCCATACATTTCTTTGCAGCGACTTGCAATTTTTGCCCCGCGGTGATCCCATAATCCTGTGCGCAAAACATGCGTCTCCTATTACTGAAAAATCATTCATTTACATCTGATAAATTAATGGAGAATTTTAAATTTCTTTCTCATAATTAACAGCTTAACAGAGGAAGAGAACCAAGAGCCCCGATGAAGTGTCGTGCCTTAGAGAGAGGCGGAAATCTGAATTGTTGTTCTGTGAGAAAAAATAATGGATTGTAAGAACAGAGCACTGAATGTTGAATAGATTGAAATGCTGCACCACACCATTTCGTGAAATTGAGGATAATTAAAGGTGAAGCGCTTATCATGGCTTGTTCCACTCGCCTTCAAAACCAACCTTCATTTCAGGTGGTCGTTTCTCGTTTGCCATGTAAAAGTCCCATAGGAAGGACTTTGGAGCTTGAGCCTTGGTTCCTTTCCAGATTTCCTGTCCGCTTTTTTCCCCTTGGGGTTTCATGGGCAGGTTTTTTCTGGCCTCCGTCTGAACGCTTTTATTTAAGTTGTAAGCGGGAGCTCAGCTCTGCCAAATTTCCCAGAGTCTTGCTTCATTTTTTAGCTAACTCAAGATTAGCTTTAAAATTGCAATGTTGTACACCTCCAGTCAGGGTTATGCCCTTTAATACTTGACTTTTAAATAGTTTGTCGCAGATTACTAGTTGCTGTATGTACTTCGCAGAGATGGTTTTGTCCAAGCCGTCCTTTGCTTACACACTAAGTCTGTTGCTGAGTAGTACAGTCAAAATTTAAAATAACCATTATTTGACAGTTAGAACTTTGTATATTACTTTAGAAAATTGCAAAAAAGTGTTTTCCTTCTTGGGTGTTCATGTTTTGGTTCAATTTTATCCTTGGTTTAAATTCTTTTTTCCTTTGTTGTTGGGTATCAGTGGTCATGTATGATAATGAGTAAAACCAAGGATAAATTTGAACCACAACATACATTTGTTGTATAGTGCACATACACACGTTCTCGCGCGAGAGCATGGATCTTACCAACAGTCGACTATGCATGTGAGACCTGTAATCTTGCGAAACAACAAACCTTTAAACTCCGAACTTTGCAGAGAGTGCGTGAGAGAATCATGCTAAACATAACATGGCGAGATCATAAAACAGTCCAATAGATCGGAGCAAACTAAACAAAGTACGAGATATCATGGAAATGATAATCAAACTCAAGTGGTATTGGGCTGGTTATTTTAAATTCCATCTTTCAAAGTCGCAAAAGAAAAGAAATAATGATTAATAATATTCTCGATAGAAAAAAAAACCTTTTTTGGCGATAAACATTTCAAGTCCCCCAAATCACATTTGTTGCCAAGGGGTTACACCATGGTTTTCTCAAAAAAAATTTTTTTTTCTTTATTGTTATTGGTCAAAATAACCCTAGAAATAATGTTGAATAATGTTCTATATAGAAAAGAAACGTTCACCAAAACCATAGACTAACCCCTTTGGAAAAATCCCAATTTTTATCCACTTTTTTAACTTGTTCTTTTTATAGTCTGGAAAGACTTGTTTTCTTTTCACAATACTTTCAAACACATTTTGCTGAGCTATTTTGCCTATAAAAAAAATTCCAAATTTTCGACTTTTTTAGACTTGTTCTTTTTATAGTCTGGAAAAGCTTTTTTTCTTTCTAGAAAACTCTCAAACACATTTTGCTGAGCTATTCAGCCAATATTAAAAATATCAAAAAATTTCCAATTTTCGACCAAAACCATGGACTAAGTTCTTAAGAAAAATCTCAATTTTTCGACTTTTTGAACTTCTTGTTTTCATAGCCTAGAAAGGCATTTTTCGTTCTAGAATATCGTAAAAGACATTTTCCTGGCCTATATTGCCTAAAAAAAAAAAGTTAGAAAAATGGCCATTTTTGGACCAAAACCATCGGTTAACCCCTTTGGAAAAATGTCAATTTTTCGACGTTTTGAACTTCTTGTTTTTATTGCCTAGAAAAGGGTTTTTTCGTTCTAGAATATCGTAAAAGATATTTTCCTGGCCTATATTGCCTAAAAAACAAAAGTTAGAAAAATGGCCATTTTTGGACCAAAACCAAGGGTTAACCCCTTTGGAAAAATGTCAATTTTTCGACTTTTTCAACTTCTTGTTTTCATAGGCTAAAAAAGCGTTTTTTCGTTCTAGAATATCGTAAAAGACATTTTCCTGGCCTGTCTTGCCTAAAAAAAAAAAAGTTGGGAAAATAGTCATTTTTGGACCAAAAACATGGGTTAACCCCTTTAGAAAAATGTCAATTTTTTGTCTTTTTCAACTTCTTGTTTTTATAGGCTAGAAAGGCGTTCTTTCGTTCTAGAATATCGTAAAAGACATTTTCCTGGCCTATATTGCCTAAAAAAAAAAAGTTAGAAAAATGGCCATTTTTGGACCAAAACCATGGGTTAACCCCTTTGGAAAAATGTCAATTTTTCGACTTTTTGAACTTCTTGTTTTTATAGCCTAGAAAGGCGTTTTTTCGTTCTAGAATATCGTAAAAGACATTTTCCTGGCCTATATTGCCTAAAAAAAAAAAGTTAGAAAAATGGCCATTTTTGGACCAAAACCATGGGTTAACCCCTTTGGGAAAATGTCAATTTTTCGAGTTTTCGAACTTCTTGTTTTTATAGGCTAGAAAGGCGTTTTTTCGTTCTAGAATATCGTAAAAGACATTTTCCTGGCCTATATTGCCTAAAAAAAAAAAGTTAGAAAAATGGCCATTTTTGGACCAAAACCATGGGTTAACCCCTTTGGAAAAATGTCAATTTTTCGACTTTTTGAACTTCTTGTTTGTATAGCCTAAAAAAGCGTTTTTTCGTTCTAGAATATCGTAAAAAAGATTTTCCTGGCCTATATTGCCTAAAAAAAAAAGTTGGAAAAATGGCCATTTTTGGACCAAAACCATGGGTTAACCCCTTTGGAAAAATGTCAATTTTTCGACTTTTTAAACTTCTTGTTTTTATAGCCTAGAAAAGGGTTTTTTCGTTCTAGAATATCGTAAAAGACATTTTCCTGGCCTATATTGCCTAAAAAAAAAAGTTAGAAAAATGGCCATTTTTGGACCAAAACCATGGGTTAACCCCTTTGGAAAAATGTCAATTTTTCGACTTTTTAACTTTTTGTTTTTATAGGCTAGAAAAGGCTTTTTTTCTTTCTAGAATATAGTAAAAGACATTTTCCTGGCCTATATTGCCAAAAAAAAAAAGTTACAAAAATGGCCATTTTTGGACCAAAACCATGGGTTAACCCCTTTGAAAAAATGTCAATTTTTCGACTTTTTGAACTTCTTGTTTTTATAGGCTAGAAAAGGGTTTTTCCGTTCTAGAATATCGTAAAAGATATTTTCCTGGCCTATATTGCCAAAAAAAAAATAAGTTAGAAAAATGGCCATTTTTGGACCAAAACCATGGGTTAACCCCTTTGGAAAAATGTCAATTTTTCGACTTTTTCAACTTCTTGTTTTTATAGCCTAGAAAGGCGTTTTTTCGTTCTAGAATATCGTAAAAGACATTTTCCTGGCCTATATTGCCTAAAAAAAAAAGTTAGAAAAATGGCCATTTTTGGACCAAAACCATAGGTTAACCCCTTTGGAAAAATGTCAATTTTTCGACTTTTTGAACTTCTTGTTTTTATAGCCTAGAAAGGCGTTTTTTCGTTCTAGAATATCGTAAAAGACATTTTCCTGGCCTATATTGCCAAAAAAAAAAAGTTAGAAAAATGGCCATTTTTGGACCAAAACCATGGGTTAACCCCTTTGGAAAAATGTCAATTTTTCGACTTTTTGAACTTCTTGTTTTTAGAGCCTAGAAAAGGGTTTTTTCGTTCTAGAATATCGTAAAAGACATTTTCCTGGCCTATATTGCTTAAAAAAAAAAAGTTAGAAAAATGGCCATTTTTGGACCAAAACCATGGGTTAACCCCTTTGGAAAAATGTCAATGTTTCGACTTTTTGAACTTCTTGTTTTTATAGGCTAGAAAAGGGTTTTTTGGTTCTAGAATATCGTAAAAGACATTTTCCTGGCCTATATTGCCAAAAAAAAAAACTTAGAAAAATGGCCATTTTTGGACCAAAACCATGGATTAACCCCTTTGGAAAAATGTCAATTTTTCGACTTTTTGAACTTCTTGTTTTTATAGCCTAGAAAGGCGTTGTTTCGTTCTAGAATATCGTAAAAGACATTTTCCTGGCCTATATTGCCTAAAAAAAAAAAGTTGGAAAAATGGCCATTTTTGGACCAAAACCATGGGTTAACCCCTTTGGAAAAATGTCAATTTTTCGACTTTTTTAACTTCTTGTTTTTATAGCCTAGAAAGGCGTTTTTTCGTTCTAGAATATCGTAAAAGACATTTTCCTGGCCTATATTGCTTAAAAAAAAAAGTTGGAAAAATGGCCATTTTTGGACCAAAACCATGGGTTAACCCCTTTGGAAAAATGTCAATTTTTCGACTTTTTGAACTTCTTGTTTTTATAGGCTAGAAAAGGGTTTTTTCGTTCTAGAATATCGTAAAAGACATTTTCCTGGCCTATATTGCCAAAAAAAAAAACTTAGAAAAATGGCCATTTTTGGACCAAAACCATGGGTTAACCCCTTTGGAAAAATGTCAATTTTTCGACTTTTTGAAGTTCTTGTTTTTATAGCCTAGAAAGGCGTTGTTTCGTTCTAGAATATCGTAAAAGACATTTTCCTGGCCTATATTGGCTAAAAAAAAAAAGTTAGAAAAATGGCCATTTTTGGACCAAAACCATGGGTTAACCCCTTTGGAAAAATGTCAATTTTTCGACTTTTTGAACTTCTTGTTTTTATAGGCTAGAAAAGGGTTTTTTCGTTCTAGAATATCGTAAAAGACATTTTCCTGGCCTATATTGCCTAAAAAAAAAAGTTAGAAAAATGGCCATTTTTGGACCAAAACCATGGGTTAACCCCTTTGGAAAAATGTCAATTTTTCGACTTTTTGAACTTCTTGTTTTTATAGCCTAGAAAAGGGTTTTTTCGTTCTAGAATATCGTAAAAGATATTTTCCTGGCCTATATTGCCTAAAAAAAAAAGTTAGAAAAATGGCCATTTTTGGACCAAAACCATGGGTTAACCCCTTTGGAAAAATGTCAATTTTTCGACTTTTTGAACTTCTTGTTTTTATAGGCTAGAAAAGGGTTTTTTCGTTCTAGAATATCGTAAAAGACACTTTCCTGGCCTATATTGCCTAAAAAAAAAAAGTTAGAAAAATGGCCATTTTTGGACCAAAACCATGGGTTAACCCCTTTGGAAAAATGTCAATTTTTCGACTTTTTGAACTTCTTGTTTTTATAGGCTAGAAAAGGGTTTTTTCGTTCTAGAATATCGTAAAAGACACTTTCCTGGCCTATATTGCCTAAAAAAAAAAAAGTTCGAAAAATGGCCATTTTTGGACCAAAACCATGGGTTAACCCCTTTGGAAAAATGTCAATTTTTCGAGTTTTTGAAGTTCTTGTTTTTATACCCTAGAAAAGGGTTTTTTCTTTCTAGAATATCGTAAAAAAGATTTTCCTGGCCTATATTGCCTAAAAAAAAAAGTTGGAAAAAGGGCCATTTTTGGACCAAAACCATGGGTTAACCCCTTCGGAAAAATGTCAATTTTTCGACTTTTTGAACTTCTTGTTTGTATAGCCTAGAAAAGGGTTTTTTCGTTCTAGAATATCGTAAAAGATATTTTCCTGGCCTATATTGCCTAAAAAAGAAAGTTGGCAAAATGGTCATTTTTGGACGAAAACCATGGGTTAACCCGTTTAGAAAAATGTCAATTTTTTGTCTTTTTCAACTTCTTGTTTTTATAGCCTAGAAAAGCGTTTTTTCGTTCTAGAATATCGTAAAAGATATTTTCCTGGCCTATATTGCCGAAAAAAGAAGTTAGAAAAAAGGCCATTTTTGGACCAAAACCATTGGTTAACCCCTTTGGAAAGATGTCAATGTTTCGACTTTTTGAACTTCTTGTTTTTATAGGCTAGAAAAGGGTTTTTTCGTTCTAGAATATCGTAAAAGACATTTTCCTGGCCCATATTGCGTTAAAAAAAAAAAGTTAGAAAAATGGCCATTTTTGGACCAAAACCATGGGTTAACCCCTTTGGAAAAATGTCAATTTTTCGACTTTTTAAACTTCTTGTTTTTATAGCCTAGAAAAGGGTTTTTTCGTTCTAGAATATCGTAAAAGATATTTTCCTGGCCTATATTGCTAAAAAAAAAAAAAAAGTTAGAAAAATGGCCATTTTGGACCAAAACCATGGGTTAACCCTTTGGAAAAATGTCAATTTTTCGACTTTTTGAACTTCTTGTTTTTATAGGCTAGAAAAAAAGGGTTTTTGGTTCTAGAATATCGTAAAAGACATTTTCCTGGCCTATATTGCCAAAAAAAAAAAGTTAGAAAAATGGCCATTTTTGGACCAAAACCATGGGTTAACCCCTTTGGAAAAATGTCAATTTTTCGACTTTTTGAACTTCTTGTTTTTATAGGCTAGAAAAGGGTTTTTTCGTTCTAGAATATCGTAAAAGACACTTTCCTGGCCTATATTGCCTAAAAAAAAAAAATTAGAAAAATGGCCATTTTTGGACCAAAACCATGGGTTAACCCCTTTGGAAAAATGTCAATTTTTCGACTTTTTAAACTTCTTGTTTTTATAGCCTAAAAAAGAATTTTTCGTTCTAGAATATCGTAAAAGATATTTTCCTGGCCTATATTGCCTAAAAAAAAAAGTTAGAAAAATGGCCATTTTTGGACCAAAACCATGGGTTAACCCCTTTGGAAAAATGTCAATTTTTCGACATTTTGAACGTCTTGTTTTTATAGGCTAGAAAAGGGTTTTTTCGTTCTAGAATATCGTAAAAGACATTTTCCTGGCCTATATTGCCTAAAAAAAAAAAAGTTAGAAAAATGGCCATTTTTGGACCAAAACCATGGGTTAACCCCTTTGGAAAAATGTCAATTTTTCGACTTTTTAAACCTCTTGTTTTTATAGCCTAGAAAAGGGTTTTTTCGTTCTAGAATATCGTAGAAAAGATTTTCCTGATCTATATTGCCAAAAAAAGAAAGTTAGAAAAATGACCATTTTTGTCCAAAACCATGGGTTAACCCCTTTGAAAAAATGTCAATTTTTTGACTTTTTAAACTTCTTGTTTTTATAGCCTAGAAAAGGGTTTTTTCGTTCTAGAATATCGTAAAAAAGATTTTCCTTGCCTATATTGCCTAAAAAAAAAAGTTGGAAAAAGGGCCATTTTTGGACCAAAACCATGGGTTGACCCCTTCGGAAAAATGTCAATTTTTCGACTTTTTGAACTTCTTGTTTGTATAGCCTAGAAAAGGGTTTTTTCGTTCTAGAATATCGTAAAAGATATTTTCCTGGCCTATATTGCCTAAAAAAGAAAGTTGGCAAAATGGTCATTTTTGGACGAAGACCATGGGTTAACCCGTTTACAAAAATGTCAATATTTCGAATTTTTGAACTTCTTGTTTGTATAGCCTAGAAAAGGGTTTTTTCGTTCTAGAATATCGTAAAAGATATTTTCCTGGCCTATATTGCCTAAAAAAGAAAGTTGGCAAAATGGTCATTTTTGGACGAAAACCATGGGTTAACCCGTTTAGAAAAATGTCAATTTTTTGTCTTTTTCAACTTCTTGTTTTTATAGCCTAGAAAAGCGTTTTTTCGTTCTAGAATATCGTAAAAGATATTTTCCTGGCCTATATTGCCGAAAAAAGAAGTTAGAAAAAAGGCCATTTTTGGACCAAAACCATGGGTTAACCCCTTTGGAAAAATGTCAATTTTTCGACTTTTTGAACTTCTTGTTTTTATAGCCTAGAAAGGGGTTTTTTCGTTCTCGAATATCGTAAAACACATTTTCCTGGCCTATATTGCCTAAAAAGAAAAGTTGGTAAATTGTCCATTTTTAGACCAAAACCATGGGTTAACCCCTTTGGAAAAATGTCAATTTTTCGACTTTTTGAACTTCTTGTTTTTATAGCCTAAAAAAGGGTTTTACGTTCTAGAATATCTTAAAAGTAATTTTCCTGGCTTATATTGCCTATAAAAAAACGTTTAACAATGGCCAATTTTGGACCAAAACTATGGGTTAACCCCTTTGGATAAATGTCAATTTTTCGACTTTTTGAAGTTTTTGTTTTTATAACCTAGAAAGGCGTTTTTTCTTTCTAGAGTATCGTAAAAGACATTTTCCTGGCCTATATTGCCTAAAAAAAAATTTGGAAAAATGGCCATTTTGGACCAAAACTATGGGTTAACCCCTTTGGAAAAATGTCAATTTTTCGACTTTTTGAACTTCTTGTTTTTATAGCCTAGAAAGGGGTTTTCTCGTTCTAGAATATCGTAGCCTAGAAAAAAAGATTTTCCTGATCTATATTGCCAAAAAAAAAAGTTTAGAAAAATGACCATTTTTGTCCAAAACCATGGGTTAACCCCTTTGAAAAAATGTCAATTTTTTGACTTTTTAAACTTCTTGTTTTTATAGCCTAGAAAAGGGTTTTTTCGTTCTAGAATATCGTAAAAAAGATTTTCCTTGCCTATATTGCCTAAAAAAAAAAGTTGGAAAAAGGGCCATTTTTGGACCAAAACCATGGGTTGACCCCTTCGGAAAAATGTCAATTTTTCGACTTTTTGAACTTCTTGTTTGTATAGCCTAGAAAAGGGTTTTTTCGTTCTAGAATATCGTAAAAGATATTTTCCTGGCCTATATTGCCTAAAAAAGAAAGTTGGCAAAATGGTCATTTTTGGACGAAAACCATGGGTTAACCCGTTTAGAAAAATGTCAATATTTCGAATTTTTGAACTTCTTGTTTGTATAGCCTAGAAAAGGGTTTTTTCGTTCTAGAATATCGTAAAAGATATTTTCCTGGCCTATATTGCCTAAAAAAGAAAGTTGGCAAAATGGTCATTTTTGGACGAAAACCATGGGTTAACCCGTTTAGAAAAATGTCAATTTTTTGTCTTTTTCAACTTCTTGTTTTTATAGCCTAGAAAAGCGTTTTTTCGTTCTAGAATATCGTAAAAGATATTTTCCTGGCCTATATTGCCGAAAAAAGAAGTTAGAAAAAAGGCCATTTTTGGACCAAAACCATTGGTTAACCCCTTTGGAAAGATGTCAATGTTTCGACTTTTTGAACTTCTTGTTTTTATAGGCTAGAAAAGGGTTTTTCCGTTCTAGAATATCGTAAAAGACACTTTCCTCGCTTATATTGCTAAAAAAAAAAAAAAGTTAGAAAAATGGCCATTTTTGGACCAAAACCATGGGTTAACCCCTTTGGAAAAATGTCAATTTTTCGACTTTTTGAACTTCTTGTTTTTATAGGCTAGAAAAGGGTTTTTTCGTTCTAGAATATCGTAAAAGACACTTTCCTGGCTTATATTGCCTAAAAAAAAAAAGTTAGAAAAATGGCCATTTTTGGACCAAAACCATGGGAAAAATGTCAAGTTTTCGACTTTTTAAACTTCTTGTTTTTATAGCCTTGTAAAGGGTTTTTTCGTTCCAGAATATCGTAAAAGATATTTTCCTGGCCTATATTGCCTAAAAAAAAAAGTTAGAAAAATGGCCATTTTTGGACCAAAACCATGGGTTAACCCCTTTGGAAAAATGTCAATTTTTCGACTTTTTGAACTTCTTGTTTTTATAGCGTAGAAAAAGGTTTTTTCGTTCTAGAATATCGTAAAAGACACTTTCCTGGCCTATATTGCCTAAAAAAAAAAAGTTAGAAAAATGGCCATTTTTGGACCAAAACCATGGGTTAACCCCTTTGGAAAAATGTCAATTTTTCGACTTTTTAAACCTCTTGTTTTTATAGCCTAGAAAAGGGTTTTTTCGTTCTAGAATATCGTAGAAAAGATTTTCCTGATCTATATTGTAAAAAAAAAAAAAGAAAAAAGTTAGAAAAAATGACCATTTTGACCAAAACCATGGGTTAACCCCTTTAAAAAAAAATGTCAATTTTTTGACTTTTTAAACTTCTTGTTTTTATAGCCTAGAAAAGGGTTTTTTCGTTCTAGAATATCGTAAAAAAGATTTTCCTGGCCTATATTTAAAAAAAAAAAAAGTTAGAAAATGGCCATTTTTGGACCAAAACCATGGGTTAACCCTTTGGAAAAATGTCAATTTTTCGACTTTTTGAACTTCTTGTTTTATAGCCTAGAAAAGGGTTTTTTCGTTCTAGAATATCGTAAAAGATATTTTCCTGGCCTATATTGCCTAAAAAAAAAAAGTTGGCAAAATGGTCATTTTGGACCAAAACCATGGGTTAACCCGTTTGGAAAAATGTCAATTTTTCGACTTTTTGAACTTCTTGTTTTATAGCCTAGAAAAGGGTTTTTTCGTTCTAGAATATCGTAAAAGATATTTTCCTGGCCTATATTGCTAAAAAAAAAAAAAAGTTGGAAAAATGGTCATTTTTGGACTTTTAAAAACCATGGGTTAACCCGTTTGGAAAAATGTCAATTTTTGTCTTTTTCAACTTCTTGTTTTTATAGCCTAGAAAAGGTTTTTTTCGTTCTAGAATATCGTAAAAGATATTTTCCTGGCCTATATTGCCGAAAAAAAAAAAGTTAGAAAAATGGCCATTTTGGACCAAAACCATTGGTTAACCACTTTGGAAAAATGTCAATTTCTCGACTTTTTGAACTTGTTGTTGTTATAGTCTATAAAGGTGTTTTTTCGTTCTAGAATATCGTAAAAGACATTTTCCTGGCCTATATTGCCTAAAGAAAAAAAGTTGGAAAAAAGGCCATTTTTGGACCAAAACCATGGGTTAACCCCTTTGGGAAAATGTCAATTTTTCGACTTTTCGAACTTGTTGTTTTTATAGCCTAGAAAGGCGCTTTTTCGTTCTAGAATATACTAAAACACATTTTCCTGGCCTATATTGCCCAAGAAATAAAAGTTGGAAAAGCGGCCATTTTTCGACCAAAAGCATGGGTTAATCCCTTTGCAAAAATGTCAATTTGTCGAATTTTTAAACTTGTTGTTTTTATAGCCTAAAAAGGCGCTTTTTCGTTCTAGAATATCGTAAAAGACATTTTCCTGGCCTATATTGCCCAAAGAAAAAAAGTTGGAAAAATGGCCATTTTTTGGACCAAAACCATGGGTTAACCTCTTTGGAAAAATGTCAATTTTTCGACTTTTTCAACTTCTTGTTTTTATAGCCTAGAAAGGCGTTTTTTCGTTCTATAATATCGTAGAAAAGATTTTCCTGATCTATATTGCCAAAAAAAAAAAGTTAGAAAAATGACCATTTTTGGACCAAAACCATGGGTTAACCCCTTTGAAAAAATGTCAATTTTTTGACTTTTTAAACTTCTTGTTTTTATAGCCTAGAAAAGGGTTTTTTCGTTTTAGAATATCGTAAAAAAGATTTTCCTGGCCTATATTGCCTAAAAAAAAAAGTTGGAAAAAGGGCCATTTTTGGACCAAAACCATGGGTTGACCCCTTCGGAAAAATGTCAATTTTTCGACTTTTTGAACTTCTTGTTTGTATAGCCTAGAAAAGGGTTTTTTCGTTCTAGAATATCGTAAAAGATATTTTCCTGGCCTATATTGCCTAAAAAAGAAAGTTGGCAAAATGGTTATTTTTGGACGAAAACCATGGGTTAACCCGTTTAGAAAAATGTCAATTTTTCGACTTTTTGAACTTCTTGTTTGTATAGCCTAGAAAAGGGTTTTTTCGTTCTAGAATATCGTAAAAGATATTTTCCTGGCCTATATTGCCTAAAAAAGAAAGTTGGCAAAATGGTCATTTTTGGACGAAAACCATGGGTTAACCCGTTTAGAAAAATGTCAATTTTTTGTCTTTTTCAACTTCTTGTTTTTATAGCCTAGAAAAGCGTTTTTTCGTTCTAGAATATCGTAAAAGATATTTTCCTGGCCTATATTGCCGAAAAAAGAAGTTAGAAGAAAGGCCATTTTTGGACCAAAACCATTGGTTAACCCCTTTGGAAAGATGTCAATGTTTCGACTTTTTGAACTTCTTGTTTTTATAGGCTAGAAAAGGGTTTTTCCGTTCTAGAATATCGTAAAAGACACTTTCCTCGCTTATATTGCCTAAAAAAAAAAAAGTTAGAAAAATGGCCATTTTTGGACCAAAACCATGGGTTAACCCCTTTGGAAAAATGTCAATTTTTCGACTTTTTGAACTTCTTGTTTTTATAGGCTAGAAAAGGGTTTTTTCGTTCTAGAATATCGTAAAAGACACTTTCCTGGCTTATATTGCCTAAAAAAAAAAAGTTAGAAAAATGGCCATTTTTGGACCAAAACCATGGGTTAACCGCTTTGGAAAAATGTCAATTTTTCGACTTTTTAAACTTCTTGTTTTTATAGCCTTGAAAAGGGTTTTTTCGTTCTAGAATATCGTAAAAGATATTTTCCTGGCCTATATTGCCTAAAAAAAAAAGTTAGAAAAATGGCCATTTTTGGACCAAAACCATGGGTTAACCCCTTTGGAAAAATGTCAATTTTTCGACTTTTTGAACTTCTTGTTTTTATAGCGTAGAAAAAGGTTTTTTCGTTCTAGAATATCGTAAAAGACACTTTCCTGGCCTATATTGCCTAAAAAAAAAAGTTAGAAAAATGGCCATTTTTGGACCAAAACCATGGGTTAACCCCTTTGGAAAAATGTCAATTTTTCGACTTTTTAAACTTCTTGTTTTTATAGCCTAGAAAAGGGTTTTTTCGTTCTAGAATATCGTAAAAGATATTTTCCTGGCCTATATTGCCTAAAAAAAAAAGTTAGAAAAATGGCCATTTTTGGACCAAAACCATGGGTTAACCCCTTTGGAAAAATGTCAATTTTTCGACATTTTGAACGTCTTGTTTTTATAGGCTAGAAAAGGGTTTTTTCATTCTAGAATATCGTAAAAGACATTTTCCTGGCCTATATTGCCTAAAAAAAAAAAAGTTAGAAAAATGGCCATTTTTGGACCAAAACCATGGGTTAACCCCTTTGGAAAAATGTCAATTTTTCGACTTTTTAAACCTCTTGTTTTTATAGCGTAGAAAAGGGTTTTTTCGTTCTAGAATATCGTAGAAAAGATTTTCCTGATCTATATTGCCAAAAAAAAAAAGTTAGAAAAATGACCATTTTTGGACCAAAACCATGGGTTAACCCCTTTGAAAAAACGTCAATTTTTTGACTTTTTAAACTTCTTGTTTTTATAGGCTAGAAAAGGGTTTTTTCGTTTTAGAATATCGTAAAAAAGATTTTCCTGGCCTATATTGCCTAAAAAAAAAGTTGGAAAAAGGGCCATTTTGGACCAAAACCATGGGTTGACCCCTTCGGAAAAATGTCAATGGGTTTTTTTCGACTTTTTGAACTTCTTGTTTGTATAGCCTAGAAAAGGGTTTTTTCGTTCTAGAATATCGTAAAAGATATTTTCCTGGCCTATATTGCCTAAAAAAGAAAGCTGGCAAAATGGTCATTTTTGGACGAAAACCATGGGTTAACCCGTTTAGAAAAATGTCAATTTTTTGTCTTTTTCAACTTCTTGTTTTTATAGCCTAGAAAAGCGTTTTTTCGTTCTAGAATATCGTAAAAGATATTTTCCTGGCCTATATTGCCTAAAAAAGAAGTTAGAAAAAGGCCATTTTTGGACCAAAACCATTGGTTAACCCTTTTGGAAAAATGTCAATTTTTCGACTTTTTGAACTTCTTGTTTGTATAGCCTAGAAAAGCGTTTTTTCGTTCTAGAATAACGTAAAAGATATTTTCCTGGCCTATATTGCCTAAAAAAAAAAGTTAGAAAAATGGCCATTTTTGGACCAAAACCATGGGTTAACCCCTTTGGAAAAATGTCAATTTTTCGAGTTTTTGAACTTCTTGTTTGTATAGCCTAGAAAAGCGTTTTTTCGTTCTAGAATATCGTAACAAAGATTTTCCTGGCCTATATTGCCTAACAAAAAAAGTTGCAAAAATGGCCATTTTTGGACCAAAACCATGGGTTAACCCCTTTGGAAAAATGTCAATTTTTCGACTGTTTGAACTTCTTGTTTTTATAGCCTAGAAAAGGGTTTTTTCGTTCTAGAATATCGTAAAAGATATGTTCCAAGCCTATATTGCCTAAAAAAAAAAGTTAGAAAAATGGCCATTTTTGGACCAAAACCATGGGTTAACCCCTTTGGAAAAATGTCAATTTTTCGACTTTTTGAACTTCTTGTTTGTTTCCACTCTTAGCTTAAACTCTTCTTGCCATCACCGTGTCGTTCCTTAAAATCTCTATTAATCTAGGGGGGGGGGGGATGTCTGGGTTTTATTTTCGCCCATTCTTCATCTAAATTTTACATGACTAAATATCTAAATAAATTTGTAAAGAACAAAGAAAATGAAAAATGAATTGCACCGGCTCTGATTTCCGTAAACTACGTTATCTCCACTGAACAGATACTTTATCAAAAGCTTTGGACTTTCATGAATTTTCATTTACACGAAATGAGTGTCTCCTACATCCACAAAGGAAAAATGAATTCTAGAAAACTGCAACAACAATTCAAAGCAAGATATATTACACAGTTTGGACACTAGATTTTCAACGACATCAACGCTATTTCGTTTTTTCTGGAATTTAAGTCCAGGAAGCGCCTTTAAGCTGTCCAGTAAACAGCATGTAGACTACCTGTCACAGCTCACAGCCTCAGTTCAACTTCCAGAGCCGTCAGTTCACAAACCGGAACCGTTGACGATATAGTTCCAAGCCCAAACCCTTTAGTATCTTTCGATCTGTGGTCCGATCTAGAAGAGGAGGTTGCAAACTACGTTGTCAGCGCTCTAGCCCCTGAGAAAGAAGAACATGTAGTTTTGTTAGTGACAGCGTTGCATATGACCTATCAGTCGGTGAGTTCTGTTGCCAAGGCAGAAAGGATCCCAGCAAGAACTTGATTTGCCTATGTTAATATCTCTCCTCCTTTATATCTACGCGCGTGGTCTAAAAAGCGGCAAACGTTTATATTTATACTGATTCTGTGCATTGTTGTCTCAGTGACAGATGATGCCATGAAAGACAAATTAGAGGAGATGGAAAGCATAGACTATTTATATGAGATTCTTTAGAGGATACTAGAGTCAAGGCATTATGTTCAAGATTAAAAACCAAACCTGTTGAAGATCCTCTTTTACTGGACAGGGAAGGAAACCCTCTCCAGAAGAAAAATCTCCCAAGGTAAATTTATCTCGTACCCAAATCTCTTGTTGACAAAGCTCGCCTTCGGCTCGTCAATAAGACATCTGGATACGAGATTAAAGGTAAATGCGTCGAACCAGCAAAACAGTGACCTGTTTCAACCACCTCGCTCCTTGCCAGGAGAGTCTATTCTTCTGTTTATTCAGCTCACCAAGAATAAACTAAAAACGAAACTCTTTCAGCAGGAAATCCTCGTCCCCTCCCCCTTACTCATCCTCAATTAAAACTTGTGTTACAGACCTCTTTAAAATAGTCTGGGACAAAATAAGTTCAAAACGTTTTCAAAATTACTTCGTTTGATTGGTTTATCTAAAATTTTACTTGCAGGCCTGCTCTTTAAACTAAAGCCTTTTTGTTATGTTTCGCGCACAGAAATTAACTTATTGCTAGTTTTAGCCATCGAGGTACAGCTCTGATGGTGTGGGAAAAATGTAATTTTCTGAACATCTTTTTAAGGATGGAATTTAAAGTAAATATCCTGGAGGAATGTGAAAAGGGGCCAACAGACACAGACAAAGAAATATTCTTGAAGATTCTGAATAATGATACAGCTAAAGAGGTAATTAAATGAAGATTTTCCAATACGTAGCTATACGTGTTAAAACGGTTGCTATCAACTAAGGCCATATCGTTCAAAAACTATGCGGCTGCAGGATCAGAACCCTGAGTTAAAGGGGAATTTCTATTCTGAAATGCAGTGTCTCACAAAGGCCGAAGACAAACGCTATGTTAACATATCTGCTAATTTATGTTATTACACAGGGTGATTTTACACTGCAAAATGAAGAAATCGAGGACATCGTTAGCCCGGTCATTCCTTCAGTCCAGCCAGCCTGTACTGTTAAAGCACAACAATCACTCGGACTACTCAAAGAGACACAATCTGAAGGTGAGAAATGTTCGCAGCGGATAAAGTACAAAACGTTCCTTGTGGCCGTGTTATTTATGAAAAATTACGTTGGTTGCTTTACTTATATTTCATTTCTTTCATTTCCAGTAGAAAAATCAGAGCTACTATCAGTGGGTCAGTTTGCTTTTGAAGACGTTGAACCCTTTTTGGATAAGATAGCTACAGACTCAACGAAGACCACAATAAAAAAGAATGACTTTGTGACACTGAATAGGGGTAAGTTTAAATGGTGCCATTAATTAACATTCATCACAACGCCTCTTGTACTGTACTGAATAGATAAAAATTATCTCCTTTGCTTCGTCTCAATTTTTGGCAAGAGCCATAATGGGACTTGTTTTTGCTCATTAGAAGATGATCCAAAATCTGAAGATTTCCTGAAGGACCAACAGCTATTGGAATCTCCATCTCACCTCCCAACCTTTCTGGTTACTGGCGAAAATAGCTGGAAGTTTATCAGTGCTCTGGAAAAGTTTAATTTGTCGACGGACGTTGAAAGGTAATCACTGTAATTAGAGTGTATTTCGACACAACAACAAGTTACTGTTGTCCAATGCAAGTTCAACACCCTAGGACGCGTTTAAAACTGAAAAAAATCTTACGTAACCTTTGTTCAAATACGTTTACGTTTAGCCAGTAAGTTCAAAACCAGTGCTTCTTTTTTTCTATTGCAACCCACCAAAGACATCTATTAAGGTATCGCAGTGTGTCCAAAGCACAGAGGAGAATGAGAAGCTTCTCATTAAATGAACATTTGGCGATGGTCTTTCCTGGTATGTTCATAATCATGCGTGAGCATGCACTAAATTTTCACATAAAATTTTCAAATATTAGCTAGATAAAAGGCTCTCACTGACCTGTCCAAACCAACGTATGGGAAACCATGAGCATCCCCTTATTAAAAGAAACATTTTTCACCTCCTTATAGTCGCTTATGTCTCTTTAGGAACATTTTTTAGCCATTTGTTCTTTTAATCTGCTCTTTTGTCATCATATACGGAATCAGTTTAAGTAAGGCTCGTAGGTAGACATGTACAGGCATTAATGACTATATACTCTATCTATTTCTTTTTCTCTTCCAGTACCTAGCACTTCACGAGAAAGAAGAAAGGGACACACCATGACTTTAGTTCAAGTGGCCTTAAAGAAGTTAACGCTGTCTCAAGAGTGCTGGAGTGGACAGTTAGAATTAGGACTACCATGGGATCCTTTAACTCAGTCAGTGACCGCAATAGAGATTTGTCGCGGAAATCTTCAACGCTTTTCAGCATGGAATGATAATTCAAAGTAGACAGACTGCAAATTATCTTAGTTGCTAAAAAATATTTATCTACGTGTCGCAACTGTTCATCAGTAGGATGCCTAAAATGGGTGCAATTCCACAATTGGTTTCGGCTCCATCAAATCCTATACCAATTGCAGAACATTTTAGGAGGAGCCACCCACCATGTGAGCACAGTCACGGACAATGTATAAGTGAGGAGAATAACGCAAAGTAAAATTAAGACGTTAATAAACGAACTAAATGTACACGTCACTTAAATAA
Organism: Porites lobata; assembly: GCA_942486035.1. Lineage (NCBI taxonomy): Eukaryota > Metazoa > Cnidaria > Anthozoa > Scleractinia > Poritidae > Porites > Porites lobata. The sequence continues at coordinate 5,119,349 of CALNXK010000004.1, forward strand.
ATAAACATATAATGCGCGCGCTCAAAATGAAATTGTACGCGCACACGTACCGAGATACATCTGAAATACAAGACTATGCAATAAATAAGTAATGTAAGGATACGATGGTGCAATTCAAGCCTGGATTGCTAATCTCATCTCCCGCAGGGCTGCACCATACTTCTCGACGATAAGACCATGGCGACTGAAGAATTTATTAAATGACAAAGCTGAACACCTTGACATCAGAAGTAGGGCGCAAGAAAAATCTTCAAGGTGATAAACAACGTATCCACAATGATGACATGTGTTTAAAGACAAATTATTTTTGTTAGAGTGCAAGCATTTGAGAAAAGGAAAAGGCTGTAGTAGTTCCAGGTTTTCCGGCCAAGCACGAAAACAATGATGATAAAAAAGCTGCTTAAAGAGAGAGTTTTCAATACTATTTCGAGTTCTTCGGTATCTTTAGAAGTGGTACTAACCTATCAAAGCAAGGGGAAAAAACTATCTAATGAATTTTATGATGGCTCAAAATTTTTCTATCCCATAACCAAATCAAAACAAGCAAAGAAGAAGAAGCGAAAACCGTGGGCACTAATTCTTTATTTGCTTTTGTTGCTACCCTTTTATTACTAGACCTTCAATCAAATGAAAGATTACCACACACGTCAATGGAAGAATCATCATGCAAGATAGAAGCCGAAAGACACCCAGGAAAATAGGATGTTCAACAGAGCTCGACAATCCCATAACGTCGTAAATCAAGATCCAAAGAGAAGCAACACTAAACCAAGACGACAAACGACTGTAAATCGTTCATAAACGTTTTTTGGTTATAAATAATTTCTGTATTTTCTGAATTAAAACAGCTGTTTAGGGACTCGTTTCACGAGCTTGGACTGCCTTTCAAGCTTCTTGAGTTCGAAATGACAGGTGCCAATCATCCGTTCAAGAGAGTGACGCTCTTTCAAATGTATGACAGGTGATTCAATACTTTTTGTTGTCGTACATTGCGATAACAATTAGGGATTTTTAAATTTAAAAAAATAAAAACGTCCGATGTAACAAAGAGATAAATCAAGAAATATGGAATCATTAATGTTCGTCTTAAAAAGTTCTGCGGTAGGAAGATTTTGTTAACTTTCGTCATTCGCAAAGATCAGTTTAATCAACTGTGATGAAAACAAGCAATGGAGGCAGGTTAATTTCATTTTTTATGAGGCATTGTGTCTTCCGCTTGCATAGTAAGACATCTCGGACTCTGTTGAAGATATTCGCTTTAGACGTGATTGGAATTGGCAAGTAATGGGAACTTAAATCTGTTTCGGTATAAACCGAAAAAGATATAAATTAGCATTTCGTTCACATTTACACTTCTAAAAATACAGTGGGTACAGCTAAGGTTATGGAAACTTGGAAATTGGAATTGAGATTATGGAAATGTTGGCTACTTAATAAATCCCGTAATTGTCTTCTTTGTATAGACCTGTCTGAGGATTCAGGCCATGTTGTTCTTGGCAGAAAGTGTGGTATACAATAAATCAGTTTTCAGACAATTTTTAAAAATTTACAAAGTCTTAAGACCTAAGCCAACTCGGGATTGAGAAAGAATCTATCATTTTCCATGACACAAAATTGATTTTATGGTTACTACTAAGTCCAATCACTCATTTTTTTGTTATTAAGGTAAATAGGGTCATGGTGGGAATTTTGGCATCTTTATTTTAAAAACATTTCCTTTTAGCCGTTACCATAGCAATAAAGGGGGCTAACACAACAGGTGCTATGAAGTAGAATATTTATTAACATTTTCAAGGGGCCAATCTTTTCTTTGTTTGTTAACAAGCAGAATTTGACTTGAAAATGGTAAGTTTATATATTTTCTTGTATATTTCAAACAAATACTGAGACGTTCGAGGGTGATTCTCGCACTTGAAAGGGCTAAAGGCTCGTACAATGATTAGGCAAAGTAAAACAGGTTTGTCTTTGAGAATTAAAGGTGAAAATGGCTAGCAAGTTAGGTCATGCCGTGTAGGAGGACAATGAATACATAAACGTCGTTTTAGGTTTATGTCTTGTCAGAATAGACTGTGCACAATCATGACGCAAAATCCGGATGATGAACAAGTTATGTAAGGAATATTTCCGACAGGTTAAAGCGTCTTTGGTTGCAGAACAAATTTTTAGCTAAGAGAATATCTTTTGACACGTATCGAGGCATTTTAATATTTCAACTATCACGAACATTAGTGTACAACGTTCGTTTATCACTCATCATAGCCTTTTTATATTTGTAGGCTAATATAAAATTATTCGCTGGTTCTAGAGGCTAATTGAAGTGCAAAGAAAACTTCACAGTCTTCTAAAAATGCTCTAAAATTTCTTTTACTTGTGTTCATGTTAACAAGATCTAATTTACCCGGAACCCAAAATCCATAATTAAGGCCGATTAAAATGCATAGAATTCATTACATCAAATTTTGTGCACACGAATCGAAAATTAAAATATTTGAAGTTTCTTGTCAGTGAATGAATCGATCAAAATCCTTATGTTTTGGGATTCCAAATATTTTTTTGGGGTCGTAAAAATGTCATTATAAACGCTCACTATAAAGGATAATCTTCTAGTACAAAAACTGCCTCGATTTATCGTCAAACTGTGCTTTGGAATAAAAACATTAAAATACTGCGACCGTAATTAATAATTGATGTTTCAGTGACAGCTTTATTTCCAGAAAATAGCAACGGGCCTTTTCGCCCAATCAGCTAGGGTATTTTCTATCGTTATTTACAATACATTCACGAAAAAGCTTCGATGTTATAAAAGTCAATAACTGCAAAAAAACTAACACGTTTCTTTTGCACAAAAATAACCTTCTGGATAGTTCAACTTGTAGCAAAAATAAGCTACTTATCTTAGTGTTTGTAACAATTTTTAGCTCATCCTTATTCAAATTAACCAAGCTGCAAAGGGATTCGAATAGAATTATCTGTAGTTACCTTTTTTTTTTAACCACTTTTCATTTACTTCTTTTCTCCTCTCGTAGGATGCCTTGACTCGAGAACAACTTGGAGGTAACGGAAAATGTCTAGTTTTTCTGAATATTTTCCATTATTTTTGAAGTAATTTTGGTCTATTTTTCAACGATTTCACGCTGTGTATAGTTCAAGGTGCACAGTTAGAGACCCCTACGATTTTTTGTATTGACGGGTAAACATCGCACAACCTGACTGGTCTCAAGCCACATTTCAGTGAATATGCTTAAGGAATTTCTATTCGTTTATCGCCTGTTTCATTCAACAAATACATTTTCTTGTTTTTTTTTTTCATTTTGTCATTATTCTCGTGGCAGTGAAGGAACGTTTTAAATTAGCTGTTCAAATACTTTTCTTCTAGCTGAATATGATATTAATCGTTTTACTGTCATGTTCGAGACTTCATTTCCTTAAACCACACGCGTCCATTATATATCTTGTCCTTTACAAGATCGTTACAAATTCTTGCCTTCTGTTACATTCGCTCGCATTTCGTCAGGGACAACATAGAAACATGGATAGCCTGCTTGTTGCTAAGTATCTAACGCTTCATTGTGTGGTCCATGTCGCCATTAAATAAGAAAAATGCGTTGAAAATACCAAATTTATGGGAATTCCATAATAACTATATCCTGAAAAATGTCAGTAATATCGAGAAATGTCGATTGTCTACAGGGTTCAAATGTTTGGATAAAGGAGTATTACGTATTTGCCAAAAGAATATTTGGTTGGATACGTTTAGCCATTGGATTTGATGGTTAAATCTTAATCAAAGTTTTTAACTCTGGGGTCTTCATTCACTTTGACAAAACGTCGATTACTGTCATCAGGAGTCCTGCTCTGGAATACTGTCATTAATGAACAGTTCTCACCTCACTAATTACATGACTCAGTTCTTGATTCAGACTTATTACAAGGAAACTTGTAACATGATGAAGTTGATTTTGTTTTCTTTTAGAATATCGCGAAGCTTTCAAATGTTTTGATCTCAATGAAAATGGAACACTGTCAACTAAGGAACTTAAGTATGCTATGCGCATGCTCGGATCAAACCCAACAGATGCTCAGATACAGCAGTTGGTGAATGCCAAGGATTTTGATGGTAAGATACTACAGCGCAGTGCTGTTTGACCGTGTGACGGGATTGGAACCACAAAACGCCCTATAATAACGTTCTCAAGCTGCGTTTTACAGCCAGACATAGTTAGCCAATACGTGACTCCTCTTTGCTTTTAATCCTTAACTCCTCCTTCAAAATCACTTTTAGAAGTTATTTGAAACACGAGTTACAGTACTTCATCACAGTATTAAACATCTCAAAGCTATGGTTTCGTGTTTTTCAATTTTTTCTTCAGTGTTTGATAAGCTGTGAAACACCGAAACTAGTGTTTGAAGTTTAACGTGAGGTGACAAACTATGTATAAAGGATCAACTTAACTATATAACCCTTTTCCCTCAACATAATTCTGTAATTCATTCCAGAGTTATCCACCTTACATCAGTAAAGAAAAAGATCGCAATCCGCAAGACGTACATCTCTTTTACGACTTTGTTCTGCACTTATCCTACAATAATTTTTGTTTAAATGACAGGTGATGGTACTATTAATTTTGACGAATTTGTCACTATAATTGAGGACGAAAACAGCATCGAAGAAGACGAAAACTTGTTCATGATTTTTGGAGTCTTCGATCCTGAAAATAACGGATATATTGACGGAGGACACATTAAAAGATCATTGCAAAGTTTAGTCGATGTTCCACCAGATGAAATAGAAGACATAATACAAAACGCAAGAATCACAGATGATAGAAAATTTGCCTTGGAAGGTTAGGATATTTTGTTTAACAAGAACTAATCTTTTGCTGATCCTTGATTTTCAGAACCTGAGTGAATGAAATGCTTAATCCATTAAAAAGTTTTTACTCGAGTCGTAACTTACGAACTATCAGATAGCTGCAGATGAATTCAGGGAATTCTCCTTTTGACATTTCATATAAAATTATGCCAGGGACGGATCCAGGATTTTTTTTTTTAGGAGGGGGTGCACTCGTCTCTTGCTCTACTTCAACACCAATAAACCACATAGTGTTTTTTTGGCAGAATGCCAGTTGTATTAGAAAACCGCTGGTCATCTCAGGGGGAGGGGGGGTTGCGCACCCCCTGCACCCTCCCCCTAGATTCGCCCCTGTATGCATACATATGTACGTGGATGGGACGACATTTAAGAGAAAGTGTTCTCTGGGGTATCATCATGTGGCCTGAAATGGGAAAAACAAAACACAAAAGCTAAAAGGTCTATTGTAGCCTGCGTAGCAAGCGTTTCCACGCGAGGTTCGTCTAGAAAGCTAGGACAAGAGCAAAAAAAGAATGAATGACGGGGGAGGGGGAGGGGAACGAAGGAACCGCTTGCCCGCAAACCCCACGATTTTGAAAAACTGCGTTCGCCCACGAACGCAGCTTCTGATTGGCGCGGTGCGGGTAGTATTGATTACTTAGCATTCGAAACATCAATCAAACCAGGTATGCTTTGTTTTCGTGCGTCACAGATCTGGTCTCATCTGATTTGTGGTCGCAGATTACAAATGCTTTGGACTGATATTTATTGGAATCGTGTTTGTGCGAAGGTTTATGAGATCAGAGTCTTCAAAGTATAATTGGAGATCGAGCAGTGGAGACTAGGGAAGGCCAATTTATTGAGAATGATGGCGTGCGGATCTGACTGGAAAAATGGACTGTTTGTTGGAGATAACATCAACATCAGAACATCGGTACTCGACACTAGCTAAAGCCGCCATGGACAAGCGATTTGTCAGCTTTTTGAAATGTAAAGATTCTTTTTGTTAATTGGAAATTTAGCGGCATCTATTGTAGAGAACGTTTCGACACAGGCTGAAGAGCAGCCGCTCTGCAAAACTTATACCCGGCGGAGTGAATTGTTCCGGACAAATCATTTTTGAAGTGTCGACAAGATTTCAGACGAAATAAAGCCACACAATAAAAAACAAGAAATTCCGCAGCAATCACTCATAGTTTTAACTTTCTTTTATCGCAAATCTTTTTTATTACAGTTCTTGCAATCGCCTGCAACGTGTTCGATTAGAGAACAAAGTAATTTTACAAATCTGGTAATCCAGGGGTAATCTGTTCGTTATGTTTCTATTTTGACGAGCTGTCAATTTACAAATGAACCGAACCGTGAAATATCAAGGGGCGTTTTCCAGAATCGTGGGGTTTGCGGGCAAGCGTTTCCTCTTGTCCCCTCCCCCTCCCCCTTCAACCTCTTTTTTGCTTCCGCTCTTAACTTTCGCGCAATAACTCGATTGGAAACGCTTGCTACGCAGGCTAGGTCTATTGCCACCATTTCCTCATGCTTACCATCCACTCTACTTCGCATGCTCTGAGATAAACTTACCGCGAGACATTTTTTTTGTTCCATTACCCAGAGTTCTCCGCTCTCCTTGTTCCACTCATCTTCAGCAGGAAAAGAGGCCGCTATTACCATGGCGACAGAAGGAGCTGGCACAGCTCAAGAGACAATAATATTTATTCAGAAGAAAGTTCTTCCGAAGAAAGTGCTTCTGAAGAAAGTTCACTCACGAAGTTATAAATTAAATATTTATTACGTTTTTTGGAGCATTTGTTACTAAAAAGTGTAGATATTTGTACAACAAATAAATATAAGGTAGCTGAAGTTGTCGGGTATTTTTACTTGCCTGTAATTTTTTTCCAGCTTCTTAATAAATTAAACTCTGTTATGGTTGTTTCGTGTTATGAAAGTTACTTGGACTATGAGAAAGAAAGTGAAAACAACGATTACGGAGGTCATCTTTTCTAGAGTCAGAAAAAAGGAGATCCAGTATAATCCTCCCCCCATTTATAGGCCCATCTACCCGTAAACAAAAAAATACATCCGGCTATGAGCTCCCCCCCCGAATACATCTCCCCTCTAGCATGTATTGAAATGAATTCGACTGTTTACGACATTTTGAAACTTAAAAAAGCGATCAAATTCAAAAAGTATTTTGATCAGCAGCGGCTATGTAGCTTGTTTTGAAACACTTTTTTTAGTCCAGTTATACGGTTAACTTAACACTTCTCTCTACGGCGCATGACCTCGCTCATTTTATTATGCGATTCGCGTGGATATCGCCTCTACAGTGGGCTCGCTTAGCACTTTTCATCCTTCCCAAGATGAATCGCACGGTGCTTCCTAGGCTGAACCAATCAGTGTCAGCAGAAAACGATGCAGCAGATGCGTTGAGAAGCAAACAAATTTCTTGGCGTGAGTGGAGTAAATTAATAGAATTTCCTGAATATACTTCTTCTGAGTACTAGAACCTCTAAACGCTGTATTTTTACAACGTCAGTATGTATGGGACCGGGCTAAACTTCTAGAATTAACCAGCAACAGCGATTTCTGAATGACAATATTATCAATGCCTTAGTCCAGTAGAACCCCATACTTTTTCTCGCAGTTTGATACTATGCATTAGCTTCACACTCAGGTAGACATCGCAGCAATTGGGTAGGACCACATATCATGGATCCCTGATCTTGTCAGCGGGCGATTTTAACTACTTTAGACTTGAAGTAAGACATCATTAGAGTGTCTTTTTTGGGTGAAATAGTCGCTCTTTGTATCGGAAGCATGAAATCGGTATATACAACCAACTGTCTTGTTCGGTTCTAGGCTTGACGTAGTATTTGTGTATGCCATCAGTAGGCTTTGTAAAGCGGACGATGTCTTGTAATTTAATCAGGTGAAAATTCCACTATGATTCTCTACCAGGTCAAGGAATTCTGCAAATATCATCATGAGAGTGAGAAAAGAGGGCTATAAAAAGTTTATTTGCACGCTGGCAATTGTCACGATTTTTTTGTAGTTTACAGTGTGTTTGGGATCCAATACCTTCAAGGGTGTTAACCATATTTGATTAGAAATAAAGGTTTTCTATTGACCGTTGGGAAACTAAAACCAAGAGTAATATCTGGTCAAGCACAATACGTGCTGGCAATTAAATGAGCCAATCACATCTCAAAACAGGTGCACGCTCCCTTGTTTGAGCAGGAGAAAAACACGCGTCAACCAATCACGATTTAGTTTGGTTTCAGTATAACCGTTGAAAGAACCAGTCAACACTAACTACCTTTCTGGTTATCAGTAGTCCCTTAAATCAAATTCTAAAAGTTAAAAACCATAAAAATTAAAAACAAATATTACTGTGTACAAGAGATTTAAGGCGAACATCTTTGTGGAGGCGTAATGATAATGACTAGTGCTCAGGCCTTCTCAGCATTTTGACGGCGATCAAAAATGTCCGCGAATGGTTATAGGCGGATGGCACGTCAGATTTAAGGCGAAACTGTGACGCTATGAACTAGAGGCAAAGTTTGAATGTATGAGGTGCTAGTTTAAAAACATTATGAATAATCATAAGATTCTTAAGCTCCCCTACCTTGATAGCTTATTTTTCTGTCTCTTTCTAAGTCAGCAATTGCTATAAGCTCGTCAAGCTCGTCACGTGGTATTCTTTTGTCCATATTTAGTATAATGTAGCGTAACTCCGCTGACTCGATGTACCCCTTGTTGTCGGCGTCGAACACTCTGAACGCCAACATCATGTCGGCTTCTCGTTCGTCTGGTTTCTTTTGATCTTCCATCAATTTCACAAACTCGGGAAAGTCAATCACTCCGTTTCCTGATGCAAAAAGTTAAACTAATGAACATTACCTTCAAGTAATCATGCCATGCTCCAGTGTATACCTCTCCTTTACAGTATAGGGCGGTGAGGTTTAATAATCGAGACAAAACCACATTTCATTTAGAATATCGAAGCCTAACTATGACTAAAAAATTACCCTTGTACGCGGAACTGAAAGTGAAACACGAGTAAGATTTTTTTTCGGATTAGATCTGCCAACACCGCATGAGGGACTTTATTTTAAAGAGATCGAGTTTACCAACTTGAGCGAATGATAGTCAAGATATAACAATGTTGTCTTGGACGAGGTTGGACTTTCTTATTAAGACAGTTGCTCCGTGCTGAGCCATTACTAACGAATACGACTCGTAAAGTATTTGTAGAAAAGGAAGAAAGGGGGATTGGTATAGTTTAAGACCTGACCCTTCACTCACCATCATAATCGACCTCGTTGATCATCGTCTGTAATTCCTCTTCAGTCGGGTTGAATCCCAAGGATCTCATTATGGCACCAAGTTCTCGCGTTGTGATAATGCCATTCTGATCTCGATCGAACAACGAGAAGGCGTCCTTGTATTCTAAGTGAATGGCAAAGGTTTATTGGCATCATGACAGTACAAACGACCTCAAGGCAGACTTTCACACACTTAAAACTATTTTCCCAATCGTGACTTATCTCTGCCTAATCCCTGTTAAATCCGTTCTTAATATTATCTTGATGAAATCTTAAAAACTTCACTGATCTTATACTCCACTCTTCGAATTTCTTCAGTGCTTTGATTGACTGGGAGTTCATTTGGCGAAAAGGACGTATTTTTGGTTTGCAACCACGTGACAAGGTGGCCATGTTGGGGGTCAATACAATACAATTTTTTCACAAAAAATTTAAATGAAAATGGAGTTTAGTTCCCAGAGGAAAGACATGCTTTTGTTCTTGACCATCAACATGGCCGCCATGACGTCATGTACAAACCAGCAACTTGTAAATAATCTGATAATCTAACTCGTTGTCCAGGCCTCATATGAGATAAAGTCTGAGAGAGGGCTGGGGCAGGCTTACTGCTACTGACATTACCTTCAATTTGTTCATCAGAAAGCCTCTCCTGAATAAAAGGTGTATTGCGTTAGTTATGTACAAAAATAATAATGGCTGCTATAAAATTACCCAGTATCAGTCATTCATCATCTGCCTAAATGCAAGTAATATACTTTGTTTAAGAACCATCGCGATTATGTATTAACGCTACGTTGGAAGAGACCAGAAGATCGATGACGACCTGGAGGAGGACTTCCGAGAGAGAAAGGGGAAAGACAGACTGGAGGAGCTGGAATGGCCAGAAACAGCACCATAAAACTGGACAAGTTTGGCAGACAGCGCGAAAGTCTTCTGCATCTTGGGGCGGAGAAAATGAAACGTTTTTGCGACGAGAAAACGTGCGAAAGACAGAAATTTAATGTGGCTAAAATTTTGCAAAACGCACTTATGTACCGAGCGCAAAGGGTGGTGATGGGAAATTCTATCTCGTGATGCCCCGATCGGGGGTAAAACATGCTATTCTTAAAAGAGCAAAGGGGACTACATGGCGCATAAGATTCCACTATAATGCTAGCCTCCCACGCACACGTTCTTAGGGGTTGTCACGCGTTCCTGCGTCAGCGTGGGAGGCTACTAAAATGCCCGCTGAGGTTGATTTAGTTTTGATAGGACATTGCACCAACTCTCTCACAACGGCTATTATTTCATACAAACCAAGATAATATTGAGATGAATCCAGACCTCACTTGAAGCAGATATAAAGATCACTTACACCAAACTTACTTTTGTTTTTATAATACAGAAAAATATGGTCAAGAATGAGCATTCATGGAATCATACAAAAGAAGTTTTAAATCTTAGGCAACCAGAATTACTATGGTTTACTTTTTTCACGCATTCAACGATTTATTTAAGGTGGCTCGGTCAACTTTTACTTTTGCGCGCGACCTTAGCGCATACATTGCCTCTATTTACGTCTAAAACTTTTTTGCGCGTACGCGCATAAACATTCTGACCTGACAACGGAAATCCACCCTGTTTAAGTTAATTAGCTAATTAATATGCGCATGGTTTTAATCAAATACAAATTTGGCAGGGATCCGTTATTGCTGTGCGTGAAATGATCAAATGGCAATTTTCTGTTACTGAATGTTTCATTCCGTATACTGTTTCATTACAACATTTTGGTTGACTGGTCTTGAAATTTTAAATTAACACTTACATTCGCATCTTATATTATACCTAAATATAGTAAGTAGGACATGTTATACTCAAAAGCGTGCTATAAAAAGAAGACGAAAAACAAAACAAAACAAAACAAAAACAAGTGACATTATTGTTTATGGCCGCCATCCTGTGCCCTAATTGTAAGCTTATTGAATGCGTTATGACGAAAATGCGTTTTTTTCTTTGGTAATTTCCGTCGCATCGAGACCATATAATCGTTCGAAAAATAATCATATTCCATTTTCACAGGCAGCTGTTCATAACAATCAGCAACTTAGTTTTTTAAACGCTTAAGGCAAAAGGAAAGAGAGCTAGAGTGAGAAAGAGGAACAAAATTAACTTTTAACTCTCTGAGTACCACGCAAAGCGAAGTTATAATCAGTAATGGTTTGTTGTTAAAGTAATAAAAAAAACACAATAACGACGAATTTAGAGTTTGATTTTTTTACATCTGCTTTCGATTTTGATTGGCAGTTCGTCATAGTTCCGTTGATCTCTGAAACATGGCAAAATTAGCATTAACTAGGAAGGGAAAAAAGAAAATATTTTATCTAAATATTTTATCTATCTATGTATTAATTTATATTGGGTGAGGTAGGCCGTGAACACGTCTTATCATAGGGTAGTGCGTAATTTGGTAGTTACAAGCAGTGAATCGATCAAATTAAACACGTTGAATTTTAATATTCGCATTCAAGGATTCACTTCCAATAAATGCAGTTCTTCTAGAATGAGAATGTTTTTTATTATTTATTGTGTCTGATGGTCTAAAACGTAATTCTATCTGGACAGTTGAGAAAATAGTAAAAAACAAAATCAGCGGATTAGAAATATGACATAATATCCCTGTTATGTTTTTGAAAGTGAAAAGCTTTTTTCTGCTACCCCACAAAACGGGTGTTTCATTTCCATATGCACGGAAAGTTGTTCTTGTAAAGCGTGCATCCAAATCTTAACGACAAAATCACCTGTAACAAACAATCTTTAGCAGGCAGAACTAAACCCTAGTTACCTTTTAACGACCACAGAATCAAAAGTTAAAACTATGGCGAGGGATGCATCATGAAACGCATTCGACAGAGGGAAAAAACACTAAACATAACTTTGCTTATCTACATACTTGACGCTTACCATACTGTCGTGCAGACTTACGATGATGTTGTGTCTCCTTGCTGTGTTCAAGAGGAAGCTAATAATTCGTGGAAAAATTTGGTTAGTACCAGCAATATTTTAAAGGTTGGTGTCAAGTAAGCAGCGTTCATGTAAGAATTCAGTGTTTCTACCGAATATGAGTCGGCAGGACCCTCTGGGTACTCGCTTTTCTAATTGGTTAGTGTAAATCGTCTTTAACACAGACCACAGTTGATGTTCATTTAATGTTGTGCACTCGATAAAAGCAATATAGCCTCGAAATGGTATAATTATAGATATAGCTATTACGTTATCGCCTCTTTAAGGTGTCAATCGTCTTTTTCAATGCAAACCATTGTTATGGTCTAATCCTAGAGTATACCTAAAAATAAGTAATACTTCATTAAAAATAAATAAAAGCTAATATTAAAATAAGTATTTATGCGTTGTACAATAATAAACAATTAAAAATGGCAGATAAACAAATAGATTTAACATTAAGAAAAAAACTAAGCTCCCAATGATTAAAGTATAAAAAAGCGGCTATGTTGAGGACGATTTAATCCCATTCTCTTGTGAAAAATTTTCGAACAACGTTTCCGCTCTGGGATTTGTAGTTTTTTATTTTCTAACTGCGGCTTTGTATTGTTATGTTATTTGTTTCTATGTTTCGAATTGTAGCAATTCTTACATTTGCCGGCTACATAGCAGATCAAGAGTGAAGGAGCAAATTTTAAAATTAATTCAAAGGATGCAAAACTCACCTCTTCCCGTAGAAGCAAGTATTTTAGTGATTTCTTGAGAAAAACAAGGCGTCTGACGGACGCCTCTTGGCAAGTTCATTAAAGACTTATTAATTAGAAGCACGTGTATGAAATGATGAAGTCTTTTTCATTGCCTAAAATAGATTTAAAATAAACTGCGGTTCGTGTGTGGTATCACATGTTTTTGCGTAGAATGTATGCTCACATAGTTAAAACGTGAAAATGGCGAGGATTCCCAATTTTGTTTTTCTCATAACAAATTAGGAAGCGGTCTGTACGCGCAATTATCATTTCTCGGTGGATTAGAAAAATGAATACTGATTGAAAAATAAAAACACTAGGCACGTACGTATTTATTTTAATTGAAAGCTGTTGGGGCTTAGCCCTGTATGTCCATTCAATTTTTGTCCCCCATCCTTCAAATTAAATCAAACATATTGACACATTAGTCATTAGTCACAGTCTCGATCTCCTGAGCGTTGTTTATAATTTTGCCAAAAACCTTCAAACGGACTCTAAAGGGCTAGCGCTATGCGCCTCTAAGTAGCTGCTGGCTCATAAATTCTGTTGTTTTCATAATAAAGTAAGTCAATAACTGAATTCCGAACGCCAAGCATGTTCTAAGGGTACATGCCTGTGTATTAGTTTTTCGCTGAACTGGATTAACTACGGCCCAAGTATAATTATGATAATGATAATGAAAATGATAATGATGACGATGAGGATAATGATGATGATGATAATGATGATGATATGTGCCGTAACAGCTGCTGCCACTCCAACATCACAGTATATGGCAACCATAAGCCGGTGGTAGGTTCTGTTACACTACAAGGGACAAACATTAACATTGAAGACAACTCCTTCTACGAATTTCACCCATTGAAAAACGATACAAATACAAATTGTAGACAACAGATGAGTCCTAATTGCATTTGTAGAAAAGAAAACAACCACAACAACAACAAATAAATGCACGCTTTATGCTGTAGGAGTGAGGAAAGTTTAATAAACGTTGCCAAAGTCATTCATGACAAGATGTTATGCGATATAAACAACTGAATATGACAGGTGAGACACTCTTTCGACTCCACAAAACTGACACAACACTTACGACTCTTTAAATAATATGTAAGTTTTTTAAGTAATAATGTACAAAGCACGCGTTTAAGCTGAGTTATAACATGTAAGCCTTGTGTTCACACTGAGTTGCTTAGCGAGAGACTGAATCAAAGGTTGTCAATATCCTCCAACTAGGCTGAGTTACAACATGTAAGCCGTGTGTTTAAACTGAGTTATTTAGAGAGAGACTGAATCAAAAGCTTGTTAATATCCTCCAACTGCTCGGTCACATTTTGTTTCATGGGACGATAGTCGCTCTCCATACTCTTTTGAGCGATAACTAATCAGAGCTAAGGATTTCATACTTCACTTGAAAACAGTTTTATTTCATGGTATATAACATGATAATGTACGATGTCTGCACGACTCGCTTACCACTTAAATATAGGTTTGTGCTTTAAAGCGTTTGTTTAGGTAGCTGAGATCCCTCCCTACGCGCTCTCATTGGAGACTTAAAAATCACATGACAATTATCAAGGAGCCCGTTTCCCGCCAAAAGTTTCAGAACGAACATCATAGAAAATCTATGACGTCAAAGGCGTATCTTTGGTGTAATAAAAACTATAATCATTATATAAACCAATCACAGCACGCAGATTTCCTGCACCTATTATATGGGTGACAATGTTCAAGACACATAAAAGGATACACTCCTTCATTACAAAGTTGTTCTGTTCGTGATGCTGCCACTTCCGTTCCAGATTACCAAGCTGAAAACAAGACGATGATAAAGTTTATGATACCGAAAAGCGGGGATACAATACAAACAAGTACAAACAGGTTTGTCTATTGCTCTTTAAGTCTGTTGGCGGGGAAACATCGGCATATTGCGAAGCTTAAGCGACTGTTATTGAAGTACTGCACTTAAAGAGACAATAGAGACTAAGAAGGTTTTCAGGTTGAGCGCGAAATTTGAGCAGGTAAAAGGAGCATGGCATCCAAGCTACTGTGGAACATAAGCTAATCATACGAGTCAACAACGCATGATGGAAAAATTAATGATTGGTGTCGTCTACGAAAAAATACCTGGGAATGTGTCTCGTTTTCCATTAGTTTGCTTCTGGTCGCATCATAGAATGAGGACAGTCGCTGGACATCTGAATGATACAGAAGAGGACTGATAAATCTCCTTTTTATATAACGAAAGTTCTTATTTTAAATAATATTGTGTTTCATGCACGATAGTCTAGTTCATCGTTTGCCTCACGATAGTCACTTTCGTATCGTCCGTAACCTTTTGACTTCTAACCCTAAACTACGGTACTTAAACACCTCAAGCTATCTACAAAAGGCTTCACCCTGACAATTAGTGCAATGAAATTGAAATTCAACGAGTGCCAGAGGGACCAACTTCCTGCATGATTAATGATGATAGATGTCTGCCCAGCCATGGTTGCCACAGCCAAAGTTTTTCAGGACTTTTTTCTGATAAATGTAAAATTTCCTGACCAATTAAATTAACAAATTCACAAATTAGTCCTGATAGTGGACTCAACGTCCCCCTGACAGCTATCCCCTTCACCCATTTATTTATGCTTTCAGCAAGGCACATGCAATGTACTTGAATTGACAGTTTCTTAACATAACGTGCAAAAAAGATTTTTTTGAAAACCCAGCATCAACTTGTCCTGAAAAAAGGCCATATTTATCCACAGATATCGATTGAAAACAGAGAGCTCTTAGGAGCGAAAGAAAGAGAAAAATCCTAAAACAAACAACTGAGACTTACGTTGTTTAAATGTTTCCTTTCTTGATGATAATACTTTTTTTTCCTCGTACAGACGCTAGTAAAGAAACCAAAAAATTAAAAGACATTTATTCTAAGTAACCCTTGATCGTAAGGCCTTGAAACCTTGACGTTTAAATTCAAATTTAAATCCGCCTTTCTTTTTACTTGTGGTCCAATTTTGTGTTTGCTTTTAACTCATCATCAAACAATACTATAACCCAAAACAGAACATAAAATTGGCCCACAACAAAGACACGTGACACGTAGTCTCGACTATCGATGGTAAACCTCCCCTAAATAATGTCCAGTGTCCCCCCGCCCTCCCCTCCCCCGAGTGCAATTCACGGGAGAGGTAGTTAAGAGGGAGGAAATTATGGATTGATTCTTTAACATTTACATTACAAAATCAGTTTGTTTTCTAGACAGCCGTAGTACAATGGGATTGTCAACTTACCCGTTTCTTTTCTTCTGACTGTTCTCTCAGAGTATCCAAGTCACTATACGTCTCAAGTTCCTAAGTAGTAAAAAAGGAACGTTAATCTGATCTTCCTTACCCTGGGTACCAGAGGTTTTTTCTCGCGTGCGACGAGGAGCTTCGTGTGGCCGACACGTCTTCGGTCTTGGGCCGAAGACGTGTCGCGTCCCGAGCACGCGCCTATTGCGATTGTAATCTAATCAGAGCATTTGAAACATTCGATATCTCCAAGGAACCAATCAGCAAAACATCCAGATTCTGGATGTTTTGGTGTACGTTGGGTTGTAATTGGCTCGGTGCTATCAAAGGAATGGCGCTCTGGTCCAGAGGCTTTTCCCGCGTGTCACTTTTTAAGACTTGACCGAAACCGGAAACCGGGCATGACAAAGCCTCTGGAACCCAGGGTAGATCTTCCTTCACCAAAGCTATGGTATATGAAGAACGTTTTGATGCAATAACTTTACCTGAGTCATTGTGCTGATCCTCTCTTTCAAAGATTCCAGTTCCGTTGTTATTTTTGTTTCTAGCTGTTAAATGAGTGGAAGTAAAGTTCATGTTATAATACCGCTATTATAACTCAAGTTTTACAAAAACAAGTGTTTGTTGGCATTACAATATAATTCTAACCTGTTCAACTTTTTCCAGATCCATCTGCAGCCGGGTGTGTTCTGATCACCGGGAAAAAACGAACATAAAAACGAACCGCAAGTTATATTGATATATTAAAGAACGAAAAAATACGGACTCGAAGCAGAGTTTTTGTCAGTGAAGCGATATACTTTGGCGTTATCTTAACGTCTTCCACAGACGGTTGATCCTATCGGTCACGTGATTGTATAGTGTATATCACGAGACCTTTCCAAATCGCCGTATCTAGGTCACGTGCTCGTACATCATGAGACCATTCCAAAGCGCCGTGTACAAATAACAGGCCAGGACACATAATCGTACATCACAAGACCTTTCTAAAGCACCATATACAAATGTTAGATCTACGTCACGTGATTGTACTTCACGAGACCATTCTAAAGCACGGCGTGAGTTTTTGAAGTTCCAATAACTTTCATCTTGTTGCTATACATCGCAAATTAAAAATGAAATAGTTGTTATGTGTAAGCGAGGAAGGACTTACCTGAACCTAAACTGGCAGCAGTCGATTGCGACTTGTGCATCTCTGTCTCTTTGAAATTCAAGTCATCCTAAAGTTAATGAAAAGAGTTAAATTATGATGTTGATGGTGACAAATATGATCTCTCTCATTTTCAAAGTCTTTTGAGTCAAAACGAGCTGACTTCACAAATACATTAACTTTAAAGTACCTTCATTCGTTGAAGCTCTGCCGGACTGGGCATGTGTTTTGTTCGTACCATTCCCTAAAACAAACAGTATAATTAATGAAACTTAAGCATCTGATTTCTACGTTGAATTCTGAAGTATTTATTTGGATACTCTAACGAGTGAATTGCAAGTACTGAAACTGCCTGACTTAAAAGACTAAAAGCATTATCGACATTAAGTTCCCGACGCTTGTTTCTCAGTCCTTAATATGAAGATACAACAGTTTACTTACTCTGCTGATGTGTTCCAGAATGTTTACAACTGTGTTCTCCAATTGTTGCTTCCTCGTCTGTGAAAAGAAGATCAGAGCTAAGTCAAACGCTGTGACCATTTACAATTTACTTTGACCAGAGCCCCCCTAACTCTCCCCCGAACTTTGGGGAACATTTGGTGGAAAAACGGCAGGATGGACTCTACAATGTACTAGGCTATACGAGTAACACACGTGATAAGAGTAGGGGGAGGCTGGTGGGGAACTGCATGACACATATGACTTGCACACATTAAAATGATATTATCTTTAAAAATCAGTGGTAAATGGTGTAGACAAAATAAAGTTATTTTCGGGTACCAGGAAATAATTTGCTGACCAACCTGTTCGTTTGCCTTCACCTCTTCAAAAGTATCCAGAAAATCTGACAAGGAAACATAACAAACTCGTTTCCAAATTTAACTCTCCTAATTGCATAAAAATCTTGAATTGCAGAGAATGGCTAGGTTGAAATTAATTAAAACTTTAATTTTTTTTATTTTTTACTACTGATCAGTTCAGACCTACCATCCATCGTTTCTTCTCTCTTCTTTAATTCCTTGTACTTAACATTTCTTTCACCTGAAAAGGAACATAATTTTTTGTTAATTCACTTGAATGCATTGAAAAAGCGTTGTCTGCATGTAATTCACTGAAAAAACAAACTTAATTGCTACGACTTCCTGCAAGCTACCTACTTTGACATTTTCATTTATTTGAAAAATCATATTCTTTTTTCTGTAGTGAACAAAGAAAACTCAATCTGCAATGATAAATGTTTACCTTGGTGTTCTTCAAGGTCCATGTCCAACTGTTGAATCTCCCCATTCAAAGTTTCAATCTTCTCTCGAAGTTCAGCGGTCCTAAACAAACGACAAAAACGCCTTAAAACCTCGTTGTATCTAAGGTTCTTTTACTTGGATTCAAAGACAGATTTACTGATTTTAGCCTTGACAACTATCTTACAAGCTAGCGCTTTGCCAACATTATAGGTTTTTTGTTTTGTTTTCGGTGAGCGTTTTCTACAAAAGACTGTTAATCTGAACTGTGAAAACTAAAACGATTAAAGAATGGTCACATACTTTCGTTCCATGCTGGCAATCTCCTGATTGTCTTCTTTGACCTATAGGCAAAGAAATAAAATAAAAAAAAAATAAATTATTAAATTATTAAATGACTTGTATATCTCTCCCATTAACTCCAGGGTCCATACCACATTGAGATATTAAACTAAGCACAGGAGTGATGTTCTTCTTCAGCCAAGGTCCTCAGAGAACTAATGGAAGATACACGCTATTAATTGCTTTTAATTAATGATGGGATGTCAGTTAACACTCAAGTTTTCTACAACCAATGCTCTCACAAGTTTAAATCTGAACAAACTAACTAATGCTGCTATCAGTTTCAGTTAAAGCATAGTAATGGATGACTAAAGGACGGCTAGTCTTTTAGACCAGTATTTTGATAGATAATCATCGGTGTACATTTCTTAGTGAGGAGAAATAAAAACAGTATCAACAAAAGGGTGCAGTGTTATGTTATGTATTCAAGTTTTAATTCAACACAATCAACACTAAGGGGGACAACAGAAAACTGAAAATTTCAGCTTTTTTTGTAGAATAAAAAAGTGCCTAATTTCCTCAACTGTCCCTGTTTTGATCTGTTACACCTGAGAATGTACGAAAAGAAAATTTTTTTATGAATTACTGCCCTGTTTTGGTTTTACTAAAATCCAAGTAGTGGCCTATCATCAATGCTGTGTTCTGATTGGTTGAGCTACTACTAGGCTATACGTTATAGCCCACTAGTAGCGAAAAGCACTGGCTTTGAAAACCTAAAAAAATGGCGGCTGAATCACGTTTTGCTTACTAAAGTTGTTTTGTCTCGATATTTTTGACCAGCTAGTTGGATTTTACTAACACAATTATTCCTTGAGCCCGAATCTCAGTCTGAGCCAATAGCTCATTTGGCCTTTGGCCTCATGGCCTATCTACTCAGAGCCCATTCGGGCTCGAGGAATAATAATTATTCCTCGAGTTAAATAGTTCATGATCCTAATAATTATTATTGTACCTGTTTAAGAAGTCTTTCTCTTTCTTCTGCAGGAGTTCCTTTATTTTCCTTCTCCATCTCATCAAGTAAACTCTGTTTCTTTTCTCCAAGTTCATTCAGTTTTTCATACAGTGTGACTGCTTCTTGCTTGATGTGAGAGCTGGACACTTCCTGTTACACATTTGATACAAAAATTGCAAGTAATTATACTTCACGAGAAAGGTAAACTGTTTGCATAGAAAGTAACAAGCAACATGTAGAGTGGCACACAATGTTGTATCAGAAGATTGTTTACCCTTCAATTTATGTTAGGAAATGTACTTACATCTTCAAGGTTTTGAATGCGAGTAGTTAGCGCATCTAATTCCTGTTGCTTTCGTTCAAGATCCTGTAACAATGATGAATGTACTGTCAGTAATATACCATACAATGATGGAAGAGTATAACAAAAAAAATCAACAAAATCAACAAGAAGTACTAATAACTACTGTCCATTTCATGGAGGCATGTGTGGCCGAGTGGTTAACACCTCCAACGCCGGATCTGGAGGTCTGGGGTTCAAGCCTCGCCCATCGTGTTGTTTCCTTAGACAAGAAACTTTACTCCACTTTGTCTCTCTTCACCTAGGGGTATAAGTGAGTACTGGCCACATACTGCTGGGGGGTAACCCTGCGATGGACTAGCATCCCGTCCATGGGTCCATTTATTACACTTGTGCCTTATACAGGGGAATTAAGTAGCCATACTACTAGGTGCTTCATGCTAATGAAACCAGGATAAGCTCTGGCCGTTTGGGCCTTTGACTTGTGTGCGCCTTTACCTTATTGTCCATTTCCAATAACTGATATGCCATGTGCTAACAAAGTTTTGCTGCTGTTTTCTTTTTTTTTTTTAAAGAATCTTAACTACAGTCATGTATGATGAGGTCCTCTTAGGAGAGTTACATATGCCCCTCAAAACCCTCTGTTTTATGTTTTGAGAAGGAAGCAATGTCCATGTCAGTATTTCATTACTGCATCTGTCCTTGTCTTTGTTGCTATTGAAGTCTGAACTCATCTTTGGTACAAACAAAGAAGTGGAGGGAAAAAGAAACCAAGGAAGGAGGAAAAGAAAAAAAACTTACCGACTGGAGTGAATTGTTAACATTCTTTAGTTTAGCATACTTTGCTCTCTGATCAGGAGGCTAAAATGGACAAAAAAGTTATCAACAACTGTTAGCATTGGTGGAACTCTTTTCTTCCCACTTGCTGAAGTAATCGCCACTATTACTTCCATAACTAGCACTAAAATGGGGTCATTCTATCCACCCACATCAAGGCTAGTGTCATAAAAAATAAGTTTCAGTAACCAGTCCAACCTGGCGTCAATTTTATAAAACTTTTAGAGAATTTACAAGTGTAGCTATTGTTTTCAGACTCTAAAACGGTGGTTACACTTGTAAAAGTTTTATTAAATTGGCCTCTGTATTCAATAATTTAGGTAATGTATGTGAGTTCTAAAAATCAAGTAGGAGGAAACCCACTACTTTTGTTAAGCAATTGTTATTTAATTACCATGTCTTCCACCAAACTCTCTGCCATTCTTCTTTCTTGATCAAGTTCCAGTTCCAGCTGCTTAATTTGGTGCTCTTTGCTTTTAAGAGAAAACATTGAAAATAAATTAAGGATTGAAAATAACAAGGAATTACTAGACTGTGTTACTCCACAAACAAACTTTATGATTTGAGATACAAGTAAATTATATAAATCAGCTCCAATATTTTAGTCTCTTGCTAACAATTACCATCTCCAGTGAAATCAGACCCTGAAGTCATTCTAAGCTACCGGCCATCTCATTTAGTATTGTTGCATAACAAAAGGTTGCTATTAACAATAAGTTACATGTGTTTGCAAAATATCCTAAGATGTCTACGTAAATAAGGGTCAGCATTCAGAAGAAACTTTTTTTTACACAAAATATTTTCATTGCATCACCAACAATGTTTTTGTATCCTCAATGTCCATGAGGTTCATCCACAAGTAATCACTTGAAGAAAGTCTTAGGGGGAGTGCCACGCGTGCAGGTAGCATACATGTACATTGATTCTGGCCACAGTAAACAGGCTTCATCTGATGTAAAAGCAACCTAGAATCTTCAGAACTTACTCTCGTCTCTGAGTGAAAAGTTCGTCAATAGAATTCTGTTCACGTTCATTCTGCATTTTCAGCTATAGAAAAAGATGAAACAAAAAACTATTGATACATGTAAATAAAAGTTTACTTTGAAAGTTAAAGTAGACAATTTTTTCCCAAGACTCCCTGGTTACTGTCTGATAAGACCTAAAACACTTACTGCATTGTAATCTTGAATAATATCATCCATTTCAGTATCCGTATTTATTTTGTCCAAAAGCTGTTATTAAAGATAATAATAACAATAATGAGATTTTCAATACTGTAAGCATAAAAATAAGACCGACAAAGAGAAAGGACATGACTGAATGACAATGGAAAAAAATGAAACTTTCAAATGAAAGAAGATCAAATGCAGGCAGAATTGAGAATTCATGAAAATATTTGTTCTTATTTCTTATTTTTACCATGTTATAGTCAGCTAGTTGTCCCTGAAGTTCTTTGATTTCATTTGCCAAGCCCTCCGCTCTGCAAGCAATAATTTTTGGATACATGTATAGCTGTCTTAACTATTAAATAAAAATAATAAATTATAATATAAATGAAAATTCTAAAACAAAATACATTTGCATTGCTCTTTCAAAAAAATCTTCCTACAGGGCTCTGACCATTCCAAGTAAGCTGGAGAAAAAACTATGTCATTATATTTATCATGCATGTCTTTGTCTCATTGTAGCATAAGCTCATTTGTGTATCTTTACCTCAATGTCTTTTCTATGTTTTACATGTGATTTTACTATTACTTTATTAGACAACAAACGATTAACAATGTTAAGTTACCGCTTTTCATAGGTGAGAAATGTAGCATTTTCCTGGTTAAATGAGTCAACTTCCTTTTGCAATTTCGATATCTCTGCTGCCAAGTCAATCATTTTTGCTCTGAAAATGAAAAAGTATACCATGTACAGTCATGTATTAATCTTTTCTATGGCTGATGGAGCGCACTCTTTAGAGGTAGCCATTATATATAACTCCTGAAGGAGCATCATGAGTTCATCCCTATATTAAGATTTCTCCCTACAAATAACCCAACAAGCCCAGGAAAGGTTTGCCACACCATCCGGGTCTACTCTCCTACTCTTTTCAAACAGTGGTGTGGGTTCTTTCACATCTCACAAGAACCAGATATTTAACTGAAAGTGCTGTAAGGCAGGAACTGTGGTTTTTCGTCCTTATCTGAGAAGGCTAGGAAGTCTAACCCTTTGCAGATGTAACTACAAAGGCAGCACTTTCTTCTCAGATATTTAAAGACCCTGAGTGTTGGTCAAGCTGCAGTTTGAACCCACGGCCTCCCGCTTAGCAGACTGGCGCACTCCCAACTGAGCTAATTATAACCAGGTGGTGGTAGATTCTTCATGATGGTAGTAAATGAGAGTGAATTTATGGAAAAGTCAAATACACATTTAAAGGACTGTAGCCTAAAATAGCCTTTAAAATAATGTACAGCTGTAAAGAACCTCAAAACTATGTTAAACTAGGTCTTAAAAAAACAATGAATTGCAAAGAAAATGCAAACAAATCAAAATGACGTGATTAAGTAATGATTATCCTAAACTATAATATCCCCCGCCCTGTTCCCTCATGGTCTCGACAGGTGTATCTTTACCCACACTTACCGGATCTGTCCCATGTAGTAAGACTTATCGTAGATTGTTCTTTGGGGACCTGTGTGTTAACATACAAATTAATTAAGAGAGGTAAGTCTGTAAATTAATTATGCAGTACTTAAAAGAGAAATACTGTACTTCTTCCACTGCCTTCAAAATCGCTCCTACTCCCAACCTGTTAACCCTTTCAAGCCCCAAGATGTGACAAACATCAATTTTCTCCTAAACAATATCAAAAAACAATCAGCAAGAGAAAAGATTGTGAGAACTACAGTCGAATCCCGGTAACTCGAACCCTCTATAACTCGAACCTCCCATCAACTCAAAGTGATTTTCATTTCCCTTCAGATCATTTTCCATATAATTTTACCCTTGATAACTCGAACTCCCGATAACTCAAACTTTTTTCTATCTCCCTTGGTGGTTCAAATTATTGGGAGTTGACTGTAATAAAATAATCACCTGAGGGAAAATGCTTTGGTCTTTTATCAAATTCTCTCAAATTACTCTTTATGGAAATGCATGGAGACCAGTTAGGAGAATTTATATGGGGATATTGGGGCTTAAAGGATTAATTCTGTTAATTAATGTTCTTACCTCTCCCGGCAGCTGTCTTCATTCCTGTTAAACCTTGCTTTGTCATTGGTCTGTCAGCCACTCTGATTTGTGCATTCAACGCTATCAGCAAAACAAATGAAAAAATGTAATTTATTTACCCATAAAGTTCTTCAGAACACATTTAAATGTGTCCATATGTTCTAGATCAAATTGAAAGTGCTGTAAAAGGGAAAATCAGAGTTCCTGGAGAAAAACCTGTTGGAGCAAAAAAGTGAACCTGCAACAAACTCAAATCACATATGGTGTTGATGCCAGGATTTGAACCTGGGGCCACATTGCTAGGAGGTGAGTGCTCATACCACTGTCACAGCTCTGCTTCCCAACATTATTACAACATGACAGCAAGAATTGAACCCTGGACCTACAGATCGGAAGTTCAAGGTGTTTCATACCACTTGACTACCATGACTCTTTTAGTGAAAGTACCGAGTATCGTCAGTATAGTAATAGGTTTAAGATGTGATTTTAGTGAAAATATGTTAACAAAGAATGAGTGAATCTAAGAAATTAAACTAGGATAAATTGTCTTGACCAACACAAGTCCTATGCAAGATCACTAAGTAGACAGTCTTAAATTAAAAGAAAATATCTTTTTCCCACATTACCTCCTCCCATTTCTCCTGCTCTGGAACCTGGTCGCGCAGTACCTGGAACCTATTTAATGTCAGTGAAAGTTTACAGGTTATCAGCTGTAAGGCTGAAAATAAAACATGATGGGTTTTTGCTCGTGGCAAAAAAAAAGGGGGAAATGAACAAATCTGTGTACATCATGAAGGTTGCCATTAGTTTTGAAAATTGATAATGACAGACGTAAAATGACCAAATAAGCGGTATACCATTCCAGTGCCTGGGGGCATTCTCATTCCGGTACCTTAAAAAGACCCAAAAACAAGGAACATTAACAACAACAACAGCAACAACAAAAACAAACTTTATTAACAAACACATAATAATGTTACAGAAGCAGCTAGCAAGGCTATTCAAGGTGAAACAATGCATGCAAAATATGAAATTAAGACTAAGGCTAGCTAAGGAGAGTTTACAGTTTGCAAATAAATGAGATAAAAATCGTAATATGGATGAGGACTAGATGACACAATAAAGAAGAAAGAATTAAACAAATAAATTGTAATTACGTAGAAACTAATAAGCAAGAATTATTTTTTTTATTTTAAAGGGAGGATTCACAAACTAAATCACTTAATTTAGTATTCTGAAATTGTTCAGGAACAGTCAAGAAAAACATTACACTTTGTTACCTGGAGGCCTACCCATGGCTTATGTTTCATATTTAAGTCAAGTAAAGGAAAAGAAACATAATCTGTACATTTGTATGCTACTTGCAGATAAACTGCTAAAAAAAAGCCTAAATAGTTGAGGCTGGATGTAAAAAGACCACCTGCAACTGCTTTTGTCAATGGCCTTTTGTGTATTTTAACACCAGAAGCCATGATTTGATGCACCCTCCCTTGGCAAAAACGTTTAAATCAGGGGCGTAGCTAGCTGGGGGCTCCTGGGGTGCCCGTGACTCCCCCCCTTGGTAGGCCTTCTTTTGAGCAAAAAACCTACAAAACAGATGAGCAGTCAGAATGGAATAGCTTTATTTTGTGGAACTTAACTGCCAGAAAAACATCCGTTTTTCTGGCACCAATCAGGAGGAACGAACAGGACAAAAATTCCATACTGATTTGCAAAACTGGTCTGGTAAGACATTGTCCCCAGGGTTCATTGTTTTAGCTACTGTTTCTTGACAGACAAAAGTTCCATATAAATTTTCCATAAAGAATCTCTAGCAAAATTTAGACTATTCAACAAATTTTGTTGAATCTGCCCTCTAGAAGGGTTGAGTTCTGATGGAGTTGGCAGATGAACACAAAAATTTACCAAATCGACCAGAAGACACGTAAAACTGTACAAATTTGTATTTGGAACCCCATGACTACCGGATTTATTATGTAAACATTGATTTGCGTCATCAGTATGGAATTTTTGCCACTGAGTCGCAGACGTTCCTCCGCGCGAAACGTCCCCAGCGGCGAAGAGCGAGGAGAAACGGATGTTTTCGCAGGCTAACTTAACTGCTGGCTACAAGCTATTTTGTAGGCTTGTCCTGCCCACTACTCTCATTGCTCATCCCAAAACTGTAACATTAAGTAAAACATGTACGGCATGGAGGTCGACATGACAATCTGGTGAGTAGCCTCTGTGACCTCCCCTTTGAAAAATCCTGGCTACGCCCCTGTAAATACCAAGGTAGCATCAGAATAAAATAATGGTCCTTGGACCTACAACACCCTACTGAGAATCATTAGACAAGTAGAGATGCTCAGTGAATTTAAAATCAAGCCAAAGTGCCATTTTAAACAGTAGTGCCCGCAGTACATGTTGCCCTTGTAACTTAATTAATTTTCTATAGTTTTAATGTCTTTGTTTTAGTGTTGTGTCACGGCTCCATTTAAACTAGTTCTGCTAAATTGGATGCCCCTGGATAAATATTGATTAACAAAAATTTTATTCAATAAGCCTTGATGTTTTTTTTTTCATGAATGAAACAAAAAAACGGGATCAAATTCGACTCAGTTGATCGGCTATTGTCAGGAATTTAACTCAAGTTATTATCTCCCCCACCCCTCTAATTTAGTGTTTTCACACTTTTTATGAGTGAGGCTTCTTTAAAATAAGCTGACTTTTCTGGTCACAGTATATATTTGTATATGTAATAGCATGATTTGTAGTGATATTTGGCATAAATACTACGAGTGATATTTCGAAATTGTTATATGTAATTTCACAAGCTGTTAGGCGAGTGAAATGTGAGGCAATTTTGAAATATCATGAGCGGTATTTATGCCAAATGTCATGGACAAATCATGCTGTTCTTTGTTTATACTACTACCAGCAAAAGGTTTGTAATTTTCACATGTAGGTATTTCAAAATAAGCGGAAATACCACTGTTCTAAGCCAATCAAATTGCCGAAATTTTTCATGTGGTAGTATAAACAGACTTTTTACCTAAAAAGATAAATTTTTTATTCCACAGGATAGCCACTAATTAGACGAATTACGTATGGAATGTGACACTTAATAACCATGGTCAAATTAATAAATTTAAAATGCCAAGGTAGCTTCAGAATAAACAGTCCTTGGACCTACAACACCCTACCCAGATTCATTAGACAAGTAGAGATGCTCAGCAAATTTAAAATCAAGCTAAAGCGCCATTTTAAATAGTAACACCCGTGGTACATGTTGCCTTTACAACCTAATTAATTTTCTAGTTTTAGTGTTTTAATGTCTTTGTTTTTGTGTTGTGTCACGGCTCCATTTGAACTAGCTCTGCTAAATTGGACGCCCCTGGATAAATATTGATTAAAAAAAAAATTTCAATAAGCCTTGATGTTTTTTTTTCATGAGAGCAAAATATTTTTATGTTAACTTTAACAAGGATACAACTTGGTGGAGCCATTCTTCCTCTTGCTCCACTTGCTGGTCTCATCCCTGCACCAGATGGGGGTCTGTATCCTTTTGCTGATGGTGGCCGTCCTCCAAAATCACTCCTGCACAAAATCAGAAAAAATTAAATACAAGGAAAGTAAGGTATTTCTGTAGGCACATTACAGATCTGGCTATTTCAATTAAATTAACACTACAAGTGTATGCAAGTAAAAAGTTTAGACAATGCTATAAAAAAACCCTCATAATTTGGGAAAAGTTCCTCATGTAACTGAACTGTGGAGTCAGGAAAGGAACGTGGAGGGGAGAGGGGGAATAATATTTACAGTGTTGATGTTGATCTAGTAGCCCTCGCAGAAACATAAAGCGACAATTTTGTTACACGAATTTTATCACAAGCAAGCTTATCAAAATGCGCAACATAATCTCGACCGTTCCTTAGCTACAAATTATTCTAGTTCTCCACTGATCGACAGCCTGCAATCAACTAGAGAGTTCCAGTCAGGAAATCTTCACGAATAACCTTATTAATTATCGTGTGACTTATTATGGGAAACCAAGGAAAGAGATTAAAAGGTTTATAGGAGGGTATAAAAACCTCCATCCTAAGTCCGTGGTAAATTGAATGTAGGCATCGTTTATAATATCATAGCAACAACTACAACCTTACACATACCCTTGTTTTGCTCGTATCTACGCCAGACAAATGCGGAATTATTAAGTAAAGAGTTCTATTGAAATCACACATAGGTAGAGAAAATAAAAAACAAAACTGGAAAGAAATCGTACTCACATTTACTTGGCTTTTCCACGACTCGAGGAGTTTTATATTTTGAGAAATATATTTTCAGAAGCTTGCAATGGTTTCTGGGTACCTACCCACCGGTTATGGTACAATATATGTCCTCATACATCAAGTCCCTACCGGGGCTACTCTGTGAAACCGCAGGTCAATTTGATCTTAAACCCAAATTCTACCATCGACTCCGTGGCTAGCCTGCGATCATGCCCTCTCCCTTTATCTCTGTAATCTGTTTTTGGTCATTTTTCTACACTTGGTTTGGTTTTCTTTATTCTCAAGCCTCTTCTGGGAATTGCGAGACAATGGAGTCGTGAACAATTTGCAATTTTGACCCTAAGGTTCCTCTGGTAAAATTCATCTTCAAAAATAAGGGGTGGTCCACGGGGCTACGAATCAAAATTAATAACAAAATGGAGATCTTGCTCCCCATAGAGGGGGGGAGGGGGGGGGAAGGTAACAAGGGAACGGCAGTAAAGCAAGTATCAATAGTTCACCTATTTGTCTTACACTCAAACACTTGAATTACTTCTTCACTGATTTCTGAAATTAACGAATGACACAATTGAGGCACGTTTGGGTTACAAAACAATGGAGTTCGTACTCCCCAAAAATATTGCAAGAAATTGATCCAAACGTGACGAAATTATAGAAAGTTAGGTAGAAGAAAATGAAATTATGAGACAAGACCATGAGATTACGTAGAGAAAGAAACAGTACTGACATCGCTTTTATTTTTTTCGCGTTCCTTTTTACTTCGCACCGCTCCCCACTATCTGAACGCCTGGAACAGGCTAACATCTCTACATCACTACTGAAAAAGAGCGCACTAGACGCCAGAGTCTACAGTGTTCTCAAGGGACCCGAAGCCATAATTTAAGCTACTTGTGTGCGCGTGGACAAGAGCAGGGATAGATAAGCTTGATAGGCGTCGGAGCGACGAAAAATCCCCATGTGGCTTAATGAGATGATCCGGAACACCTGCTTGGTAGGCATAAATATCTCCTCCTCCCCTCCTGTCAAAAACTATGTGTTGAGAGTATATTCAGGCCTAAATGGTGTGAGACCGGAACCGTGGGATGTTGGACGGCAGAAGAACGGTGCAGCATCAGGAGGTGCTGGGAAAACAGAACGGCAGCAAAATCGCTTGCGGTGAGCTAAACAAATTAAATAAGCGTGTTGGGACGTGAACATGATAGCCACCACAATCAAAATTAATAATTAACCTAAATGTTCGTTCCATCCTTATCCAAAGTCAGACTCGCGGGCCCACAATGCAAGCAGAACATGAGCTTTGCGGATTCTCTGTCATGACAATGATTGATAATGATGAATTAAGGAAGAATACTTTAAACTGACGTATTTTCACCCCCTAAGTGCATAAGAAGTGCCAGGCCGTTATAAATGATAACTGACTTCCTTTCATCGGAATAAAACCGATAACGCAGGTCTCTGAGTTCGCAATTCTCACAAGAAGTTTACTTTTCTTTCTTTTCCTGGCACCTGTTGTCATTCAAAGAAATCAGAATATTTGTGTAATGAACAGAAAAAGAAAACGAAAGGGCAAAGAGTAGACTTGCCAAAAATAAAGGAAATATGAATAAATATAAATAAATAAAAAGCCAAAAGAAATAGTAACGCAACTAAGTTCGAGCCGTCTGTAATTTGATAAGAGCACCCCAATAATACGGTTCTGAAGGCTGCTGTAGCGAGAACAAGGATTATATATTTTCTAGCAAAAGGTTTTAAAGTGTGACGATATTCCATAACATAAATTTAAAGTACTGTTATTAAGTATGAAATTTAAAAGAGCTATATTGGATGCTTAACAAAAAAAATGGATCAAATTCTACTCAGTTAATCAGCTATTGTCAGGAATTTAACTCAAGTTATTATCTCGCCCACCCCTCTAAGTGTTTTCGCACTTTTTATGAGTGAGGCTTCTTTAAAATAAGCTGATTTTTTTGGTCGCGGTACGTATTTACAGACCTTTTAACGTAAAAAGATAAATATTTCATTACCAGGGATAGCCACTAATTCGACAAAACACTTATGAAATGCGACACTTAATAACCATGGTCAAATAACTTATGAAAATTTCAATTATTTCTCTTCTTTATGGTTTCTCCTTCTAATTTCTTTGGCAATATATTTAACTGATGCGAAACGAATCTAACGATACACGAGTCATTTCCATTCATTCAATATTCACTCAGAATCAGCTCCAAATTTGTAGAGCAACCTATGAAAGGAATCGTCTTTAAAATGTGATTTCAGAAGATAAAATCTTGCAAATGGAAAACCTTTAGCTGTGAAGGCTGGGGGCTTTTAGTAGCATCGTCGTTTCAGTTACAAGGAGTCTTTTTTGCCGCTGTAAACAGTTCGTAATTAGAAAGGTAAGACTTTTCTTTTCATCAAAAATCAAATCATTTACTCGAATCCCTCAAGCTTTTTCAAGAAGAATTATTTCAGTCTTCTATAAATAGATGCAAGTACTAAATTCAAAATCCTTTTTGTGAATGTCCTTCGATCCACGCATGATTTCTAGATTTCAGAAAACACTTAGTTCATTCAAGCCGATTCATCATCATTATTTTTTTTATTTCGTCGCGTTTGGTTCTTTTGCGTGAAGTTATGTCGTTAATGCAGAAATTAGAAGAACTAAGACTTCACGTTTTAAGATATCCAAGCTTTTTTTGACAGCTTGCCCTGAATGTGTTTACGTTTAAACAGAGATGAACACTTCCACAGTATTGTCTGCTTTATCTTCAGTGCTCAAAAGACCACAACGATGGCAATTCATACAAATACAGTTTTATTTTTTTAAATCTAGTGACCTGAATTTCATTATCTTTCAAAAACACTACATTTAACGATGGCGTGTCACATAAATGAAAGAACTCGCGTTTTGAGTGTGGGAAATGAGAGATATGAGAAAACGTTTGGTAGACAAAACGGAGACAAAAACGTTATAATAACCACAGTGTAAAAAAATTTTTAAAAATCTTGATAAGCGCTGATGCCGAATCAGTTATAATTATCCAATGACCGTTCACAAGTAAAACAGGGGAAAGTGGTTTAAGTGATAGTTATGATACCGTTAGGATGGGTAAATGCAGTTTTGATTAAACACATCAAACACAAAATTAAAGCGCTTAGGAATTATCTCACTTTATGACCATTTATGGTCTCAAAAAGTTATTTAAACGGGTTAGATTTAGATCTTGATCATTGTTTTCTCGCAACCGAAGTAACTTTTCAGATAAATATCAATATAGGTACCGAAATCCAAGAAAAGTGATAATGACGAAACATGCAAAAACATCTGCGTGATCAAGGAACTGATGATGAAAGAGATTCCTAACGAAGAACTAAAACTCATTTTACGTAGTTCAGTAACTATAATGTTCAACCTCATTGAAATAAAAACGGTATCAATTTTCTTTTTTCGAGTTCTCAATATGTATAATTGTTCTAATAACTAGATTGGTTGCATGCATCCGCAAGAAAGACAAAACCGACCGTCAAACTGTTTATCAAAATTTCGATCAACAAAAATGGCAACGTTAATTTTGGCATTGTTTTTATATAAAAATATTTGTGTTTTGTTCTAGAGAATGATTAACGAAATTGCATTTATGTTGGACTACTGTTGTTAATTTTGCCGCCAAAGTGAAAAGCAAACCTGAAATTACCTTTGACTTTACCTATCGGCCGCTCTATTTGAGGCTTCATCTCGAATTCGATTCCGTAGCGGAAGGCACTTATTTTCCAACTGATCCTATTTATTTAACAGAATAGATATGCCAGCTTTATTCATAAGAGGATT
Source organism: Porites lobata (assembly GCA_942486035.1). Classification (NCBI taxonomy): domain Eukaryota; kingdom Metazoa; phylum Cnidaria; class Anthozoa; order Scleractinia; family Poritidae; genus Porites; species Porites lobata. Next base: position 5,151,671 of record CALNXK010000004.1, read on the forward strand.
ATTCTTCCTGATTTTCTGTCATTCCATGAGACATGTGGGCCTTGGGTAAGTATGTTTTCACGATTAAAAACGTACATGCGTTTAGACCCTCTAGACTTAACGAATGTCGTCCTGTCTTAGACATATACGGTAAATGCAAGCCTGTAATGAACTCGTTACAACAGTGAAACCCAAACAGTTCCGTTACCCAAAGATGCAAAAATATCAGAACCGTAGCTATCGGGGAGGCAAGGGGGGCAGCTGCCCCCCTGGACCTATTGAACCAGACACATCAAGTCTGTGCATGGATCTGTTTTCTTTAGACTCAGTTACTTTAATTATAGTGACTTGCAATTGTTTGCCATTTTCATATTCGAGGTCGACTTTTCGGAGACATATCCCATGACAAGTGCTGAAAATAGCGTTTCGGAGCACCCCCAGACCACCTTACAAGGCTCGTGGCTTCGGCACTCGCGATAATGCTCTCCCGTTACAAAAATCCTAGTTACGGCCCTGAATGTGTATGCTAGACTTTCATAAATAACAACATCGTTTATTCAGACGTCTTCAATTGTAATCCTGAACTTGTTATAAATTTTCACGGAAAGGTATAAAAAACATGCACTGCATTGTTTAGCCTCATGTCATTTATGACGTCATATTTTGTAACCAAGACAACTCCTTGTCACTTGACTTTCCATAAGTAAATCTATTTAAAAAAGGCCACCCTACAGGAAGTCCAAAGGTGACTTTTCGAGTGCACACCGTTTGTCAGAGGAAAAGAAGCAATTGTGGATGAGTATGTTGCTAACCCACAACCCAGCACTCAAAACTTCGGTTATTAAATATTTTTAGAGCAGTAGATGTTCTTAATCATCTCAAGTCTATACAACTAAATTGTAGTGTTCACTCCTGCACTGACACCACCCTGATATTCTTTGCTTTAAATTAGCGTGCTTTTGTTACGGTTAACGGGCCTCTTAGTTTGTCACTTGGGAAATTAAAGGATGCAGGTTGTTTACTCTCTCTTCCACAGTGGCTCAAAGGGGCCTGGCGAGAGTGAGTGCGGGCACAAAAATCCGGGTTTCGCGCATGCGCTATTTTTGCGTGGCGGAAATCCAACAACACGTCATTGAACCTCTGTGGAGTAGTGAGGGTTGTTCAAGCAAGAAATATCTTTTTTGCTTTAACACAGAGCTTCTGCCCAAGAAAGCACTGACATAGATAGAAGAGAAATTCCAAACGCGTCCGCCATTTTGGAGCAGCGTCTTGAAGATATTAAGTACGATAAAAACGAAAGACCTGGGGCTAGAGGTACGTTTCTCACTGAAGTAATTTTTCGAATAACATCAGGGGTAGATACACGCCGAGGGGTTCTGTGGATGCTCCCCTTGACTTCTCCCGGGATACACTCCCCCTTCGTATCCCACCGAAATGTTCCCTCTTAACCTCAGTTACGTACTTTGAATCTGATGTAAACTTACCCCACCGACTCCTGTCAACATCCCACACTTGCCCCTAAACTGTTAGCAACAAGTTTACTGAATAGAGGAAACATATTGTCATATTGGCAGCAGACGTTCGAAAGGGAGGGAAAACAACAGGCCCGCTAGAACGCAAAGAAGGCGCGAGGTAGGTGGGAAGGCAGTGTGCGTCTTTTTCGTTCTCACTCGCCCGATTTCCATTTCCATCTTTCTTTCAAACGCCTGCCACGCCACACTTCCCCAATATAGGAACAGAAAACACAAAATGTGCGGATAGTACATATGAGTTTATAGAACTTCTTACTACAGCAAGCATCACGGACGTAGCGATACCCAGAGCACTAGACTTGAAATTCCTTGGTTCAAAGCCCGATCACCAAGAGCTGGAGTTTTATTTAACTGCTGAGCCAAAAGTTTAAGAGTGATTTTCTGTAAAATTCGAACTTCGGCCTGACACGGTACCTCATCGATTTGGCTGATTTTTGGCATGTAGTCTTAGAATGGTGTCCTAAATACTGAATGCATATTCTAAGGTTCGAATTCTCGTTGGTTTCCAAGATACAGGAATGACAGTTTTGACGAGGCCTCGAGTGGCCGCCATGTTGGTGAACTGAAGGAGATTTACAGTAATTAATTCTAGCCTTATCATTAAAATAACTTAATCGTGACTCATACAGTTGCAAAGAACTATCCTTCCTCCTTTCATTTACCTACTCTTATCTGAAAATGGTTAAGCCTGAGCTACGAACGGCTATAACTTCTCACAGCACTTTTTCGGTACTTAAACGGTACACAAATTTGGTAGAAATTGGAAGGCCAATATCACCCATGCCACATCGATTTAGACTAAGCCATTTTAACTAAACATAGTTTGTTTATAGCTAAGTTAGATTGTTGAATAAAATAATTGGGCAAATGCAACGGAACAGAGATATGATTGCATGAACGCGCATTGGTTCAGCCACTTGGCCGCTAAAACTTCAAAACAAAATTCGGTGAATATTTGAAAAGAAAATTCTTTAAAAATTGATCGTGCCTCTTAAACCCTATCTATCGCTTAAAAAACCCTCCCTTGTAATGTAAACAGATGATCTTTCGATTCTGATCTTGCGAAGAGCTTGAAATATGCGCTAAAATAAAAATTATAAATTTTGTTACACACGGTACTAGCTCAAGTTCGCTCTTCGATTTCCCAGACCAATCGGGAGCCGCTCGTGTACTGCACAGTTACAATTTTCTCTGTAGTATTTCGCTGTATACAGCTACAAATTACATATTTTCTTAGGCAAAGATAACGCAAACGTTGTCAATTTTAATCAAAAGGCTAGAAAAACCAACCGTGCACTGTAGCTTTATGCAAATTGTATGGTATTCGATAATTACACGTGTAAACAGGAACCTACCTTTGCTAATGTACACTGTATGGCAGATCTTTCCAGCGTAAGATATAAAACTAGTACATGAAATGAAATTAAAGAACTCATCAAGTCAAATTACCTGATCGTACCTTCATTACTGAATAATAAGTCCGCAAAATATGACATGGAATGATCGGTGGGAGACGAAGCTATTTTTAGGAGGACAAGGAACTGCACGCTGGAACGGAACTGAAATGAACAACCTCAATCAAGTTCAGTCTTCTTGACGCTATTAAACGTTTCACCCGAATTTGAACAGGAAGTTGTTTTCTATTTTCTTTCTCATTCTTGCATGTATTCTGCAGTTCGCCCACTATTTTTTCGTAACTTTTAATTTTCTAGCTAACTGGAACTGTTAAGAACTACCAACCCCCCCTCCCCCCTCCCCCTCATTGAGTGAACTTTCATTCGGTCTGATCTACAATAATTTTCGAACGGTGACAAAGTGATATTTGAAATGACATTTTATTTAGTATTTTTAAAAGCTCCTTCTTTTTTTCCCGATAGCCAGGAATGTTTTGAACGTAAATTAAAGGCTCAAGTGGCGGTGTTTTTCACGACTCTGCTTGTAGACTGACCTCACCACCAGTGCCACGGACATAAAATCTGATCGGAGAGGGTCATACAGTAACTGATGGGTCTCTGAAAAGCGAAATGCAGTCACTTGGGGCGAGTAGGCTATATAGATGATGAACTCATTGTTTATAACCCCATAACCGTATCCCAAAAGTCGAGCCAGCCCGGGGCGAGCGAACACAATTTTGGGGCCACTGGCCACGCCCTTTTGTTTAGCGGGAAATTGGTTGATTAGTCAAATCTCCTTAACTCTACGACCATGCACCTTTCCAAATACAGCCCTTCTTATCATCATATAGTTAGGGCCTCCCGTAAGCATTTGCAACTATTTTGATTTGTAGAAGACTGTTTAACAGTTTTCATTACTTTAATGTCTCGTAAACAACACGAGGTACATGTTCTGATCTCTCCCCCACCCCTTCCCCCATCCATAACAAAAATTTTCAGACCAACACTGAATTGCATGAAGGTATGTACACAAAAATATGACCATCTCGAGGCAAGGTTCATCACTGTAACTTACCACATAAAAGCCTTTTCGTTGTTTGCCATCGACTGATTCTGTTCTGAATACTAAGGTCCCATAAACAACGCCACGTTTAGAAAGAGCCCGCCCTTTTCAATCCAAGAAAACCCAAGTAGCGATTTCACCAACGGACATAAGCCGTAAGAAAAGGACCGCGTCAAATAGTTCATGAAATTACAAACGCCTCATGACACCTTTAATTCACTCTTTCTTCGATAAACTAATTTTTAATTTTTTAAGCATAAATGACATCAGAATGCGCGATTATGAGCATTGTAGCTCATGAAAAGAAAATTTAACACCTGATGCACATGAAAGCGTCTAAGAAGGGAACTAGGGGGAATTAGGAACATTGTGCTTACCGCTGGAAAAATATTGGCTAGTTCTTTGAATAGACTCAATTAAAGCCGTTTTTGTTCAGTGAGGAGCTGTTAGATGGGGGGAAAGCTACATAAAGTAGATCGCATCAGAATACGGCATAGGACTAGGCTCTCAAAATCGATAAGCTGAATGCAAGACCAATTATTATGTAAAACAGAGAAAAATTCCTTGAGGGAAAAAAATTATGGCTAGGGAAAAGACCCGAAGGTGGAAAGTTAGGATGGTAGCTTCTTTTCAGGTAATCGATCATTTACGTTAACTTCCGCTATCCGACGGGCATATCGGAAAGACTGAATGGATGAGAGTATAACACATTCAAGAAGAAACAAATTTGTGATTTTTCACAACTCAATAAAATAACTAAAATTGTGTACTACTCGGTTATAAAAGATTTTTGTTTTCAATTTCAGATTTTTACGATGGGGCATTAGCCCCGTACTCACTAGACACTACTTTACAATTATAGTGTTAAAATCAGTGAAATACTCCAAAACAATTTGGATTCCTACCCTTATACCTTGATTAAAAATTAAAGTTGGGAAGTTTGTTGTTTTCTAAAAGTAGTTTGAACAGCCGAACGAAATTTTTTTACACGGAGTGGGGAAGGCAAAGCTTCACTTATCTCTTCTAAGGTAGAAAGTGTCAGCAAAACGTGAGAGTCGTCCTTGAGGGTAAAGTGTCTAACCTAATTTTCTCACCGATTGCAAGTGCCATTTCATCCACGCAAAACCTCACCTAATTAACAGAATTAGCAAGTGTAGTGGGCAAACGTTGCGAGAGAACTGAGTAAGATGTTAGGGTAAGTTTTGGAAATTTTCCGCACACCTGGAAAGTCCTGGCTACGCTCCTGATAGAGACTTTTGCTGGAGAGAAATTGAAACATGTTCGCTAATATAGTGACGACCAGAAAGGACAAGCCATAGGATAGTTCCAGAAAACCACCCATTAAAATAGATCACGAAGTTGTCGCGCGCGGAGGATGAACTTGAAGGCATCTGATGAATTGCAATTTTTCAAGGGAGCCCAGACAAGATTATGTACGATGGGCACAGCTTGTTTGATCTGGAAAATTTAGAGAAGCTCAACGCAAATCGCTAGACAACACATGCTAGAGCTGAACTAAAAATCTTTTGCGCCTTTGAACTCTGTCCCTAAGGGTAAAGGAGAAAGTTTCCCTTTATCAATGCATTAACCGAGTTGATTATGAATGTCTCCTTATGTTGGACGTCTTACTAACAAGCACATCACCACTACTTGCCCTCAGAGGCGTTTTTCATTTGACGAGCAGAGAAAATTAGGTTTTGACTGTTTGAAATTCTGGATGCCAGATTGAAGACGCCTTTTGTATGATGACGTCATCGTCCTACAGTGAAAAGCGTTCGTTTTTTACCACTGATATTGTACGTCAATCGGTACACTTTTGTTGTCGAAAGGTCCGTGAGCATGGTAAATGATTTTACCTTAAACTGCAGACACATCTTCAATCACTCCTTATTGTTCGCGATATCGGATAAACACTCTGGTCTCTAACTGAATTTTCTTTGCTGTTTACTTTATTTTGAATTAGGACTGTCTTGAGTTGTCCATGCATTGTCTAGCGATTTTAAGCTTTTTCAAGGAAACAAAAATCTGGAATTGTCCCTAGGGTGAGGCATTTGCGCACAGTTTTAAAGCCCTTCGGTGGGGTGACTGTGGTTTTTGCTGTCCCGGGCTCATCCCTCATTCTTCTTAACCCCTTCCAAACCAATTTTTCTGTTTTTCAAGAATCTCCTCAAAACGGGCTTCGTGATTGAGACAAAATACCTGAAAATTGTACACGGAACCGGTGTTAACGGTGTACAAGGTAGAATGAGTCTATTCATTACTTTGCCAACGCCCAATTTTTAAAACCGGAAGTAATGATGTTTATTTCAAGGGGTCATGTCTCATGAGTTTTGAGTAAATCTTCAAACACTAAACACATGTAGCTGGAACTATCATCGCATCGATCCTCGCTCACTAATAATGATAACTTATATCAACTGCCATTATTTATTGCCTGGCTAAGATTTTCACGGATTCTTCAGTTCAGTTGTTTGAAACCGGGCGGTTTCACGTGAGTTGTAACGCCAGGCAAGGAACGTGACGACCCGCGATATGCGTGGGAAAATATTCTTTTTTTCGATCAAGGTGGAAACTGGCAACTTTGTCGTCGAGTAAGGTAATACATCTCAATTTTCATTACTATGGTTAATTTTAAAAGCTCTGGTTTCGGTAAAGGAACTGGAGGAAAATCAGGAAAATTCCAGTTCGACTGTGATGGTTGAATTTTGTTTACGCGTCATAGCATAAACATAACAAATTCATTTTCCTTTTCCTTACACAATCTGCCTTTTTTTGTACTGTTTTTCGCAGCAGAGTTATCGATTATATTACAGAGGCTTATTTTATTACACAGATCACTCAGATTTAATGACAGAAACTCTATTATCGATTGTAATTTTGGCAACACCTGGCGAGTATTCGGTGTACAGATTATTGACAAAGTCGCTAGAACAGTCTTCCATTCATTACTTTTGTTTCTGCTCCGTTAAATTTGCCCAATTTTTTTATTAATGAACTCGATTTAACTACTAACAGTGAGTATTCAGGCAGATTGGCAAGCTTCAATGCGATGTGGCAAAAGAGATATACGCCTTTAAAATTCTGTTAATTTTGCGGGTGTAAAAAATTCAAAAACTATACCCACCAAAAGTTTAATCGATCGATGCGAAAACGTTATCAATTTCGAAGTAGTTTCTAAAAATACAATAAAGAGGGATTGTTCTTTCAATCTGTATTGGCAAAGGAAGATTAGCTTTGAAGACAGGGTTGTAGTCGAAGGCTCAAAAGCGGCTTCTATTAACCAATATGGCGCCGGTCCGAGGCACCCAAGAACCGGCCATGTCGATAATTTCCGAAGTAGGAGGAATTAGAACCTAAAGTTACCAATTCCTTATTAAAGACCTCAAATCAAGTCTACATGCCAATTTTTAGCCAATTCGGTGAGATAGTGTGGCAGCGCCTTTTTAATATAGCTCGAATCTTACAGACAACTGCTCTTAAATCTCCGATTCCATGTGTAAGTAATAGTCATCTGCTACGGTACCCTGTGCCAGGTGGGATTTGTCCGTGTAGTTTGAACCGTCTGCCTCTGAGGGTCTCCATTGTTCCTCTTCATTCGGTATAAAACGACACCGTTAGAAAAGAGAACTTTTAAACCACTTGCCTCGAGAAATTTAAGCAAGTCGCGGCGGCAAAGAAGAACTTTCATAGTCGCAGTTAGAGATTTAACATTCTCTTGATTATTAGTTACCTCTTAGTGATTCCTGGGTTACCTGTGGCTCCCGTGCGCTTTTTCATTTTACCTATGTTTTTTTGTGTCTTCCAGGCAAACCTGTTAAAGTATACCTCAGCATGGCTATTCAGTCATTTACAAATATAAAGGAATCAAATATGGTGAGTCTACTTTGTGCGTTGATTATTACTTGTTGCATAAAATTTCGAGCATGATCAGTAGTATTGACTTTAAAAATGGAGTAAAACTTAAAAGTTTTACTACATTTTTATCGGTGGAATCTCATTAATATGAGGTGCCCTAACTCGTGTTAACGTATCAGTGTGATGGAAATTGTTCTCTTTTTTGAATGTTTGGTTTTTCTGTAATTGGTCTATCACGTCAAGAACCTACAGAGTCTTTTAAGACAACATCAATTGGCGAAAATCTCTTGACTAATGGTTTGTCGATTTTGTTGCAGGAATTTACAACGTCAATGTATTTGCGTCAAGAATGGACGGATAGGAGACTAGCACATGGCTTAGAAGGCAGCCTACCAGTAAAAGGCAAAGATACAGAGGATATATGGCGACCGGATACTTACTTTACAAATAATAATGACTACAAGTTGTACGAGGATAACCAACTGGCTCTTATATCTAAATATGGAAGCGTTTACTACAGTGCAAGGTAACGCACAGATTCCGTATAAAAGACAAGTTCACGCTTATCAACTGTTTGAAACCAGGCTTTTTTTCAGTAAGCTATAACTCAGACTGATCAGTGAGCTCTTTTTTTTGGAAAAGGCAATTACTAGCACGTCAGTCATCGGAGCCCTTATATACAAACTTGATGCAATGCCAAAAAAAGCCGCTTTTTCGCTTCAGGCTTGGACCGTTTGTAGGTTAGGTGACTTAAACTAGCTAACTCAATCTGTTTAATTACAATAACTTTGAACAACACAAAGCCAATTGGGCAAAAAAGCTTTTGCTTCAATTCGAACCTAATTAGGTCCACAAATCAGCCAATGTCATTTGCGTTCTAGCCACAATTTCTAAACACTTTAAGAAACGATTTAAGACACAATTTTTGTACAGTTAAACATTGACATTTTTTACAGAAAAAAACCAATGAAAGAAGTGACTTCTACGTAGGCAGAAATAAACCTTGCTTATCGCTGACCTTCTACGCAAAAGCGTCTGTTTCGATGCGGAATAATCTAGAAATCCTCTTGCTCTTTATATAGGCTTTTTGTTGTTGCATCGTGTCGCATGTACCTACACAAGTTTCCAATGGACGTTCAGAAATGCAGTATAATACTGGAAAGTTGTAAGTATCAGGAGACAATTTAGTTTTCTTACTAGCATACGCCTCGTCCCATGTAAGTCTTGGATTCCAAGCTCTGGACTCCGGATTCCAACAACTGGATTCCGGATCCAGTCGTTAAGGGGATTCTGGATTCCTTGAGCTGAATTCCGGATTTCAAAACCCAGGATTCCAGAATGCACAAGCAAAAATTTCCTGGATTCCGAATAACCTTACTGGGGGCGAATATGCTACAAATTTGGCCTTGTATTTGTCGAACATGGTATAAATTGCATTCGGTGGAACGCTGTTCCCGCAGCTCTTCTTTTCATCCAGCATCTCTTTTCTTCTCTTGCTTGGGGGACGGGAAGCAGAGAGTCCCCGGATGTGAGGTCTTTCCTCTCGTTTTTCACCCTCGTCTCCAAACTCCTCGGCGTTTTTCTCCAAGTTATTTATTTCCTTGGCCATGCGAACAATAGAAACCGCGAGAGAATGTGCGAGAATGTGCGCTGTGAACATTCCATTTACACGACTCGTTTTACCCCAACAACGAAATCTTTCTCGAGTGAACAGAGTTTAAGAGTTTTTTTTATCTTCTTAAGTCGCCTATACATTAGATATGGTGGAATACCGCTGGAAGGATCACGAGCCCGTTAAAATCCTCGATATGGAACTTGCAGAGTTTGATTTGACCAACACGGAGTACAGAACTGAAGAAATCGAATATGTAGCGGGTAAGCTACTGTCATTGCTGCACTGTAAACTTTGACCTTGACCTCCTTGGTCCTTTGGTATATTATAACAAGATTTTAACTGTTGGACCCTAAATGGATTTTAATCTTTGGTAGTCAATCTGGAGGGTGAATCCAGAACAATCAGAGAGAGGGGACCGACGTTTGGACATAAAAAAACTCTTGGGAACATCTGTGCCCAGAAATTAAGGCTCTTGAAAACACACTTCAAGGCAGTTTTAACGAAATTTTAGCCAAGAAAGGGGAGCGTGCACACCTCGCCCCACTGGGTAAACTTGAAGTCACTGACGGTAGAGTACACAGAGAGCCAGAAAAAGACCCAAACACTCGGTCTGGAGTAAGGGCAAGTCTATTAAAACTGTGTTGCTTGCCAATTTTCAGAAAGACCCAATTAAACAATATCATTGTTACAGATAGTGTGCATAGAAGGTTGGAAAAAAATTCTGTTTCGGGTGTAGAGAGTTGATCAGTAGTGTTTTACTGGAGTTGAACGGGGAAAGGAGAGAAAAATTAAGCAAATGCGCCTTTTATTTTTAACTCACTTAGGTAAATACCGAGACATGATCGTCACGTTCACATTCAGCAGGAGAATCGGTTATTATCTGATCAATTTCTATGTACCTTGCATAATCATGGTCATAATGAGCTGGATCGTGTTCTGGACGGATCGTAACAACATCGGCGACCGAATCGCCCTCGGAATCACGACCGTGCTCACGATTGTCTTCTTGCTCGGCTCGAGTAACAGTACAATGCCACGAGTAAGCTACCCGAAGGCCATCGACTGGTATCTCATTACTTCGTTCATTTTCGTGTTCACGACGCTGATAATGTGCCTGCTGATCTTCCGATTTGACCGACAAGTGAGCAAGCGCCAAAAGCCTCCAAGATCGGTCAGCTGTGATACTCATACAGATGGAATGCAGGTAAGTTCATCATATCTCGAGGGTCCCCAAAAGTGTTCTTCGATCCCTTAATCCAGACCTAAAAGTTCGTGCAATCCCGAAATCCCGAGGGTTATTTCCGGCATTCTAACTCGCGCGTATACTTTCAATCCCGAATATTGCCCGATTTTGCTTCAAAATCCCGAATCCTGAGCTTCAAATAAGGGAAATCCCGTATCCCGAAAAACCTATTGGGGACCCCCTATCTCGTGTCTCGCATAAAAGAGTTCAGGCTCCGGTTGTTGAAAAGTTGGATAGTGCTATCCACCGGTTAAATTATCAAGTAGACAAGTATTAGGGAAACCAATTGCGTTATCCCCTGGATAGTGATTTTTCCAATGGATATCGCTATCCACCTTTTGAACAACTGAGGCCAGCAGTGTTGAGGTTAACTGATCTTGAGAAAACGCCATAACACACAACAAACGCACTGTGCTTTGGCTTATTCATGAAGTGACGTCATCAGGAACCAATCTCCCAGCGCGCGGTTAGGTTTGCCACAAGTGGCTTAAACGAAAAGGTGGGAAAATAAGGAAAACAATCGAGTACACAAACACTTTTTTAGCGATTTTTTTTCAAAGGCGACCAAATCAATTATCTGCTCATGCTACTGTAAGTTTTTTAGCAATATGTTTGTTTCGTTTTGTGTTGTAGAATTACAGTTGACTCCCGATAACTCAAACCCTCGCTAACTCGAACTTTGCGCAAACTCGAAGCAAAATCGATTTCCCATGGATTTCCGTCATACATTTACTGTAATTTTACCCTCGGTAACTTGAACCATGTTTTGAGCCCTCAAAAAGTCGGGAAACAACAGTGTACCGGCGCCCGAAACATTGAATTTTGAATTTCCCATTGACGTGTTGTAGGCACATCGTCTACTAATAGAGGCTGATGTTGTTTGTCACAAATATAACGTGAAACATCTTTACTTCTGAAAAACTAAAACGCATGCTCCATTTAGACAATGTTTTGTTACTTTACCTTCTGATTTATAATCTAGAAGTATCTTTCAATGTTCACTCAACATTTCTACAATTAAATGTGATTAGAATTTTCACTGTGCACTGCAGTAAAAACTGTTTTTTCATCATTCCCGGCTATTTTCTTCGAGCTCCCGATAACTCGAGGTTTCCCGATAACTCGGTGTTTTCGGTTTCCCTTGAAGGTTCGAGTTATCGGGAGTCAGTCGAAAGTATATTACAGGCTGCCATTGCCCCCCTAAAAACAGCCATCACACTGCGCATGAGCAGAATGCAGTTATCTGAAGGTTATCTCAATTTTTTTTTCACATCAGATGATCGAGGAACCGGAAACTCGCAGCCGTGCATCTTACTATGTTGCTGATTCACATGGGGCCGTGTATCCCATCGTCCGTAGCGTGTCGGGTCTCAAGTCAAAAAATATCTTGAAGCCAAGTTTTCTCAAGAGGATTTGCGGCCTACCGAGTCACATTACCAAAGATACCCTGGGAATAGCGTTAAACAACTTCTGTAGAGTATTATTTCCTTTAGCGTTTTTGCTGTTTAATCTGATATACTGGTTAGTTATAGCTACATAGTATCATTCGGCTCTCAGCGGCCAAATATTGGATGACCTTGAACTTACAGAGGAATCTGGCTGTAGGAGATTCGAAGCAACTGAAATCGCCGGATAAATCTGCTGGCAATGAATTTCATTTCAAGAGTGAGCCATGACGAAACATTCATCGGTACCACGAACAATGACAGACTTGATCGTTTATACTTTTGTTGTTGAATTTTTCCTTGTTTGAGTACAAAATACATCACAGCCTTTGAACGACAACAGAAAGACTTACTGTGGTCATGTAAACTGTGACCAAGCTGCAATCAATAGTTTTGAGTGATTTTTTCCCAAACACCCCTGAATGAGATTATATTATATTGATACCAATACTTCCGTTGAAGTTTTAAGCGATACGAAATCTTGGCGACACTGCCTTGTAAAGTTGTAAACAGACGTCAATGCAAAGAAAAATGAGATTTTCTCCTACGAACTCCCATTTTGCTTGATAACTATGCGGCAACCATTCCATTCTAAATTCTTAACTATTTTAATAAGTACCTTTTCTGGGGAGGCGGTCACAAAGATTTACTAAGGTTATCTCCACAAATGTTTCCTTTCCCAACGTCCTTTTTATCACAGAATTTAATGAGTGGATTGTTTGGGTCGTGCCGAAAAGGTTTCACCGATACGTCAGTATGAGTCCAAGTTTGGGCCTGGGTTTCTGAGAAAAAAGGCTTGGTTATAACCTCACATTGATTATAGATTTAAATAAAATTTACATCCTGTAGCGTTGTTTCTAACAGTTTGTTTTTTGAAAGACCACTTGCCAGTAACGTCGACCAGGGAAAGGAAACATTTTAAGGGGATTGCCTAATACGTTGTCTCGTTGTATAGCTGGAGATTTTTTCCCAACAGCGCGCGCTCTCATTGGTTACTTCGAGGTCACATGATATCTAACAATGAAGCCGTTTCTCGCCAAAATCTCTGAGTGGGCAACATTGCAAAATCTATGACGTCAGAGGGTAACAGTGCACTGTTACTTGCGAATGTTGACCTTTGACCGCCGTTACAGCGAGGTTTAATGAATTTCCAGCTTAAAAATTTCCAGCTATGTAACAAATCACTTAAAGACTGGTAACTCGGTCGAATCAAGTGTTTATTAATAAAACTAACTTTCACGTGTACTCGCACTTTAAAACTGTAAGGCGAATTGTAAAATATAAACAACGCAGTAGGCCAGTTTTCGGTAATTGTATTTAAAAAATGGACTATGAGCTATTGTTGTTACGTTGTCAGGAATTGTAAAGTTTGAATCATTAGTTCTTTTATCCTGCTTTAGCTAGATACGTAGATTTTCGCAAGGAACTTTGCAACTGAAATAAGCACGTTATTACTGCCTAACGTGTGATTTTATCAGTTGATCGTTGTTAGCCCACTGAAATAAATTTTTGGTAAATGACATTTTTTTTGTTTTGGGTAATCAATGAAAAAGGACGAGTAGAATTTTACCTATACTTTCCGTGCTTGTGGTGTAAAAATGAGAAACATTTTCTGAAATAAATCATTAGAAAGGATCAAGCGTTGCATCAGTTCTAGTTCAGGGGCACCCAACGAGAATATAGTTCAAAACCACTTAAACATAGCACTGTTAAACGTATTTTAGTATTTAAACAGTTCTAAAAATTTTTCAGTTGAAAGTCTAATCGAAAATTAAGGGTCTTTTCGAAAATTTCAGCCAGAAAAAAGGCTCCCGAAAATTCTAGGTGACCTTTTTAGGGTAACAAGTTAAAAAGACAATTATACCATTTTTTTTGATGTTTTGAAATTTTACAACAAATGTTCCGAAAAATACTAGATCTAAAATCGTCTTCCGAACAGATATTCTTCCGAAAATTGTCGTTGGGTGCCCCTGCTAGTTGATAATCAAAGTCTGCACGAGTTTTTTGCTTTGTAAGCATCTTTCGGTTTTAGCGCCTGCACTCACTTCGTGCAGCAGAAATCCAATAACGCCCCATCGAACCTCAGCGGAGGAGAGAGGTTCTTTCCTCCCCTTAAAAAAGGTGACGAGTTCGGTGCGCCATCGAAAAAGTTCGTTTTCTTCCTTTATATTTCTCTCTCTGACAGATGTCAGAGAAGGTCGGAAACACATTAGCATTCTTTCATCTCTCCGCGATTGAGTGTTTTCGTGTTTAACCAAGATTCCTATGTACCCCGGCTTCACTTTAATGATACAAGATGGGCGTCAACCCTGCCTGCTAACTCAGCAATGGCTCGTTTAAGACGAGGAGGATCCGTGAAAAAATATACAAACAGTTCCCTTTCCATGAGCTTTAAGCTATCCGATCGGAGCACCTGGAGAATAAAATAAAATAAAACTGGTGTAAGGCAACAAGAAGAAAATAATACCACTTACCACAAACCAAAACTCTGCAGTAGCATTACTTGTGTACCTTCTTCTTGGACTCGCAGTCTTTTATGATGTCTTTTATGGACTGTTCCAGTGTTACAAGAAGTTCATCCAACTGCCTCAGGCCATCCGCTATACACTATAATACAATAGATAAACAAATAAATAAACAATAAATCTATCAATGAATATAGGAGGCAGCGGCTCGACTGGTTTCTAGTAACCCCAAAGTCAACCCCCCTACTCCAACCTTCCCCCGCCACCCATCACAACAACACTTAAAAATAGCCACTGGTACTGTACATACTGGGTGACGCATGCGCACTGCGCTGTTTAGGTAAGGATCTTGGATTGGTGAGCGACAGTGATAGAGACCTTTAGATTCGACGAAGAGAACAACTACGAGTACGAGATTTGACTGAAAGTTTTTTCCGCGTATTGTTAAAAAACATTCACCCCGGATAGCTTTACACCTGAAAAGGTTAACACGGTTAATTTTTATTGAAGGAGGTTAAACCCTCTTCCGATCGCAAAATGATAAAACTTCTAACGTTTGATGACTTGTTGCCTCCACTACGACATTCTCGCTTAAACTCGTAGTAGAATGACGACGGCTATCACGTTTCCGCGCCAAAATGACGCTGGTACTACAGTCGAATCTCCACTAACGGTCACCTCTCCGCAACGACCACTTTTTTTGGCGGATAGTCCATACATCGACTCTTGTTTAAACCTCTCTACAATGGCCACCTCTCTGCAATGATCACTTTCTTCTGTCCCTCCCTAAGGTGATTGTTGTGGAGAGGTTCAACTTTATTTAGTATTGAATGAAAATCTCGTACTTGTAGTCGTTCTCGTCTTCGTAGAATGTAAACAAACCTGGGGACTTAGTTGTGGTAGACCTCTTGTTGTTGTAGATTCCCCATAAACTGTCTTCGCACACTGCTGAAGGTTATGCTCTCTAAAACAAGAGAAAAACAATGGATATAGCAATTCAGGAAGCATTTCAAAATCTACAGTCAGTAGAAAAATAAGTTATATGGAAAGAATAACATGTAAACATTGTGTTCTTGAAATGGAATTTGAACATGTGGCCACGTGAACACGCTGCGCATCGTGCCAGCACCTGATAAATGTATTTACATGCAATCTAGAGAGAATAAAAGGAGCAAATTTAAATCAACGTACAGTTGTTTCCAAGCCTCCTCCTGTTTGCTGCCCGAGGAAGACAGGGACTGCGTCAAGGACTCGAGCTGAGCTGCTAGCTTCTGACTCCATTCCACTAACTGACTGAAAGCCAAGAAAATTTGTTTTGTCTCATCTACCTCCCCCTTAGGCGAGCTTTCAAGTACACGAAAGAGCCTTTCCAGGAAGTGATCTCGGCTATCAATAGTTCCCCTGGAGGGGTGGGGTGGTTGAGCAGCATATTCATCCATCACTGTCTGAGATGGGAGTTAAGAAAAAGTCCTTCTTGATACGTTTAAAGTTGCTTGTAGTAAGATCCCAAGTGCTATAGCAAAGTTAATTAACTGTATTTAACCTAACATTAGCGCTTCTTCATTAATCTGTATATGTACTGACTATGCAAACCGCTTAGAGCAGAGGGTGATTCATCCCATGCGCTATTTATCGGAGCCTGAGAAAAGACACGACATTTCGCGATGCCACGGCTGGTTTCCTCGTGAAATGACGTCTGACGAAAGACTGCAGAAATTTTATACTAATGACGTGTCACTTCCCAGCTCTGGGTAGTGCTTCTGATTGGTTGAAGCAAATTTCTCTTGCGGCACAACCAATCAAAAGCACTAGCCAGGTCGGAGTAGTGCCACGTCATCAGTATGGAATTTCTGCGCCCGTTCCACAGACGTCATTTTCGTCCAAACCAGTGGTGGTGTCGCAAAATGTCGGGCGTTTCCTCAGGCAAAATTTGCCAGAGCCGTTTTTTGTGTAGTTAGACAACATTCCTCACCAAAAGAATAGGGGAAGAGCGTTGCGTGAAGGCAAAATAGCGGCTGCAGGGATAGTAGCTTAAGCTTACATTATGACCTACCAAAATTTGCAATGACTTACAGTCAAACCAGGTCAAGCGTTCCCGTCGCTAACAAACTAATGAATTCATTAATGGAAAAATGATTTCGTTTGTTGATTCAATAATCCATTCATAAAATGAATAATCCAACGGTCAAATTGTACCTCGATTCAATAATCAAATGTTAATTTGGTTTATGAACAAAATCTACCTGTTCTTCATTCTTTCCGTTGTGTTCAATCGTATTTGCTTCCCTTTTCCTGCCGTTTACGATTGCGTTTTTCATTGCCTTTAATCAAAATAACAGCTAGAATAGACAGACCGCAAACGCAATGAAACTGACAAAGGCCGAGGATCGAAATCCACCAATCACCGCACATACACTGACCTCAGTTTGACCGTCGTGTTTTCTAAGAGGTCAGGCCTAGGTCTGTTGTACTGATTATTGGCAGCAAACTGGCGTACATGTAACAGTTTGTTTGGGTTTGAACTTCAGAACTCGCCAGCACTCGATTCTCAGAAAAAAAGAGGAAAAAACAAAATTCTGAGGTCAACTTGTTTTTCAAAAAACAGTAATCGAATCAACATTCGATTATGGAATCGAGGCTAAATATGACTATTGGATTGTTCATTTTATGAATGGATTATTGAATCAACAAACGAAATCATTTTTCCATTAATGAATTCATTAGTTTGTTAGCGACGGGAACGCTTGACCTGGTTTGACTGTAAGACAACATTAAACAGTGTGCTAATACAGGGTTAGGGGATAATGTCAAGTAATGAGTGAGTGATGATGGCAGGATACATAGCGAGATTCAAGTCCGTTGACTGAGTCCTCAAGTGTGCTCTCTAAAGTGCTGAATAAACGGTGAGTGTTGCGATTTCTACGGCCTTCAACTTCAAGAGCCATCGAAAGAAACTCATGACGGGATCGCTGAAGCAAAAGTTGAGTGATAACCTAAAGAAAAAATAATAAAAGGCTTTAAGACAAACTATCATTCTTGCCAAAAAGGGGAACCTTCCTGTTTCTCACGACGGGATTGCTGAAGCAAAAGTTGAGTGATAACCTAAAGAAAAAATAATAAAAGGTTTTTAGACAAACTATCATTCTTGCCTAAAGGGGGAACCTTCGTGCTTCTCACAAACACTACTCCTTCTTTCTTATCATCAGCTACAGCCTCTCTGTGCTTGTAATAATTCAACACTTTTCCTCCTTCATTTATCCTAGATCCCCTGTCCTCTTCCCTTTCCAGCCACACTACCCTGCTCCCCCCACCCCCCCTAATTACATCCCCGCTACTCTGCAACTATTTCTTCAGAGTGTTTTGCGCAGATACCTGATCTTGCTTGGATGTGAAGTAATCCTGCCTCGCTATCTTTAGTTCATAGTCCCCTTTAAGGATACTTGTGGCTTGTAGCTCTCCCAGCTCCTGTACCAGCCCAGGCAGCACCTGCTCAGAAAGTTCCCCTATCTCCATTTTGACTTGAGAAAGAGCCTTTTGAACTTCAAGCAGTTTGGCACTGATCAAAATAACAATGAAAAAAAAAAAGTCACTTTTAGGGTGCTCAGCAGATTGATATTTTTTGTCGTCACATGTGAAGCTTAAAACCAATTAAAAGCAACTTTCTAAAAGCACTTGAATAATATTTTATTGAAAAAATATTTTCTTTGAGTGCAGCCATAACAAGTTACATCATTGTCCCCATCACTGTAAAAATAATATCACAGAAATTAAAGTCTTACAAGGGACGAAAATATTTGTATAGGAGGTATATTAGGTCTCTCACCAGTGTTTTTTGCCCAATTATTATCCCTGTCGCATTAACTGACACTGTATGTACACTCCACTTTATGTATTTTCATTATCACCTTAGTTTCTCAGTGCTTGGAGGGCTTGTCTCCCATGATAAACTTTTCATTCTTTCCTCTGCTGCTTTGAGCGCTGTGCTTACTCCCATTGCGGCAGCCATGTTATGAATTCTTTTACTTTCACTTGAAGCATAACTGCAAGGTTATAATAGCTTATTAAGGCATTCACGTAAAGAAGTGTAAACCAGCAAGAGCTACATAATGTAAATCTGCACCTTTCAAAAGAATATTGTTAAAGATAGTGTAGAATTAATACATAATAAAACAAGAAAAAAACCCTGAAAGTTTTTTTAAGTTGGTTACACAGGACACCCAGGAATTTTACAGGATTCCAACAAAAAAGGATGTGTTTTCCTAGTGTTGAACAAACACACAAAAATAAGTAAATAAATAACTCACGCTCATTTAACACTTTCACTGCCGGAGTCAGTGATTCATAGAAAAAAGGTTGCATTGTGTACTGTTGATTTAGCTGTTTACTTTTAAAGATGATATAAAATCACAGAATTCACTTACACAGTTTGTAGTCTTGCAAGCTCTTGACAGTCATTGAAGTTGACTTCATTGTTTTCTCCTGATTAATAAAAAAATGAACTCTGTTAACACTTTTAATAATCAGAAAACTGCAACAGTTTTCAGTGCCATACTTGATGCAAGCACTTCAAAAAGGTGGTGCATTCTTGTAGAGAGGTGATTATTTCCTTAACCATTTTCATGGCCATTTGGATTGATTGGACATCAGTTTATGATGTAAGGGTAATTTATTTATGGTAATTTTTGTTCTCACCTCTAACCAGAAGTGTTGAGGGATCACTGATTTCCAGTAACTCATATCTTGACTTTTCCTCTCTCCCAGCCATCTCTGCTATACCCTACATGTAAGTATAAAGTTATGTTGCATGTCATTGGCTGATGTATTTCTCAAGATCAAATGATCCAGTGGCTACTGTGGTGTACAATTTATGTAAACTCGATAATAACAAACCTCGATCTATATATTAAATGAAGTCCTTTGCATAACGAAAAATTTTCTTTATCCCAATAATAGTAAAATATAATGAAAAAGAACCTTGATATAACAAAACCTTGTTATAGTGAACAAAGTTTGCCAGTCCCTTGGCCTTTCGTTATATTGAGGTTCCACTGCATCATCATTATTCTCATTGCATGAATACATAATTGGCCCATGATGCCGGAAATAAGAAAGTCCTTTAAATTCCATTGTGTTGGGCCTGCATGCATAGCAACAGTAAAAACCCTTTGTTTCAGCTTCAAGTGTTTATAACTAACATTAAACCAGTTTTAGAATCCCTAATTCCACTTAGAAGCGCTCCATTATTCTAATGGAGGGTTCCCTCAGAATTTTGTACTTGTTTGTTACTAGTATCCGCCATGGTCTCATTGAAAAAAGTTGATACATGTAGTCATGCTTTTAACACTGACTATCAAGTCATACCTCAAAGAACTGTTTCCTTGTGTAAGCAGTAAGTTCTCCGGTGAATCGTTCCTCAGATTCATAGTAATTGTCATAGGAGAGTTGTGATAAAAATGTCACAGAGTAAGGAGAACCTACAGAGGTGTAATAATATAACTATCATTGTCTTGTGACAAAAGATGTTCAAGCAGTCATAAGAATAACGAGAACAATGGTGTATGTGAGCACCTCACTCCCTTAAGTGAACAGGCCAAGAAATAGTTGAAGCAAAGAGAAAAATATTGTACAAGTGAGTCTGTGCCTGATCAGGTTTGTCCCTGTACTCGTGGCCTGTTGGGCTGAAGGCACAGTAACTGTTGTCTGCTATAGCTCGAGGAGTGAAAAAATTAATATTAAGGATTATTTGCATTTCATTTCCTAACACATTGCAAGAATTAGAAAAAACTACCCTTGGCTGTAAAATTGATTTAATTTAAAAATTGCACTAGCATGATATGTTGTAGGTTACATGTATATACACTGTATATTCTAAGGATAATCCAGAATTTCCCTTTGTCTCCTATGAATAAATAGGATGAGGAAACAAAGGGTATTCTGAATCCGACAAGCTTGAACACCTATATTGAAACTAAGGAAGGATTTTACCTACAACTACATGTACCTTCTTGTCCAGAGTATAATGCTGTCATTTCAGAAACAGACTGCTCTAATTTCTCTAATGCAGAATTCATCTGAAACAAACAAAACATGAACATCATGTAATGATTTTATAATTGATAATAATGGTCAAAAGGTGATACTGACAACACAGAAGATGATGGTGATGATAATGACAATGAGGATGATATTAAATAGTTTACGCAGAAATTACAATACACTCAGATTTACTAAGATTTGAAATTCAATTCAATTTGTGATGCACAATACTTGAATAGATGTAAATTTTTTAACACAGTACCTGTGTGTTGTCAGCTTGGCTGGTTTCAAGAATGGCTTTGTATTTTTGTTTGTTTTCCTGAACCACAGAACTTAGTTTTGAAAGCTTGTGAGTTATGCCAGCATGATGGAGGCTAACAAGAAAAGATAATAACAACTCTGAATTTTTGCTACAATAAAATGCAATTCTCTTTTAAATCTGCCCTCTTAGATCATTTTTAGCAAACGAATTAAAGGTTTTAAAATGTTGCCATAATTGTAAGGGCTGCCATTTGTTTTAACCACATTTGCAAGTGACCAGCTGGTGTAGATCGTGTCCTGCTTTCTGCTAGGGTGTTTTCCCTGAATTTTAGCTCAGCAGGTAAGGGAACATTCCTGACTGGTAAGACAAAAAATATACACCAGAGGCACACTCTCCTGTGCGGGCTGCTGAGGTTGTTTCCCAAATTACTGTGGGGCTGCCATGGATACCTTTCTGCTGTACCTAGTTGCTTCAGGCCTCTACTGCTAGTTTCCGAAGCACCAGATTGGCATAATTATTGGGGATGAGTTTAATCAGGTATAAAACAATAATTATAGTAGTTTGATTACTGCGAGGACAATCACTTTCTTTGTACATGTACCTCAATTTGTTCCTCTGTGAAACAATTTTTTGGAGTCTTTGTTGTATCAGCTGCACCTCTGTCTGCAGGGAGCTGACCTCATTTCTGTGGAAGAAAGATGTTTTTAAGGCTTTCAAGCATAAGGAAAAAACTTAAGAAATAATAACATTGAATAGTTTTTACATGTAATGCAACATCAACATTAAACGCGAACCTGTTTGTAAAACTTTGGCAGTAGAAAGAAGATGTTTTTTGTTATCATGAAAGGTTTATAAGTTGTTAAACCATGTACTGTTCATATAACCATCTAGATAAATGTAGACAAACCTGGCCAGGAAATTAATTTTTTGGGTGTTCACCACGGGAGGTGCTAAACCTATGGATTTGACTTTTACTTTACTAATCAAATGATTTTTCCCAAATCTATACCTCAGAGTTTCGTTTGAAAACTGTTCGTCTTCTTGTAACAACACAGAGAGAGTCTTGTCAATTTGTTCATTCTGCAGTAAACAAATGTTTTATTAAACAACACAATAATATTATTACTAAAACATTGTGTCCCCATAACATTCTGGCAAGAGATTAAAAGAATGTGCAGTTTACTCTTCTTCAAGAGTGAGCAGCATTTTACTTCTCCTTACTGTCACACTGCTCAGTCAAGCACAATAGTTTATATGACAGAGGGAAATGATCAGTGACTGAAAAAGGTATTGATTGTTGAAAATATTCTCCTTCCTAGTACGATAGCAGGGTTGTCAAAATGCACCAGCAAATGGCGCTCTCACCGGCTACTTTAAGGTTTTTGCAGCCTATAAATTATTGGAAAGAAGTGAAAAAAATGGAGGATTAAAACACCTGTAAAATGAAAAATGTTCCCCCACCTGGGAAAAACATATCCCTAGTGATATGTTTTCCCCTACCTGGGAAACAGATATCCCTAGTGATATGTGTTCCCCTACCTGGGAAACACATATCCCTAGTGATATGTGTTCCCCACCTGGGAAACATCTATCCCTAGTGATGTGCGTTCCCCCACTTGGGAAACACATATTCCTAGTGATATCTGTTCCCCCACCTGGGAAACACATATCCCTAGTGATATGTGTTCCCCTACCTGGGAAACACATATCCCTAGTGATATGTGTTCCCCCACCTGGAAAACACATATCCCTAGTGATATGTGTTCCCCCACCTGGGAAACACATATCCCTAGTGATATGAGTTCCCCGACCTGGGAAACACATATCCCTAGTGATATGTGTTCCCCCATGCACCTGGGAAACACATATCCTTAGTGATATGTGTTCCCCGACCTGGGAAACACATATCCCTATTGAGATGTGATCCCTACGTAGGAAACACACATCCCTAGTGATATGTGTTCCTCAACCTGGGAAACACGTATCCTTAGTGACATGTGTTCCCCCACCTGGGAAACACATATCTCTAGTGATATGTGTTCCCCTACCTTGGAAACACATATCCCTAGTGATATGTGTTTCCTAACCTGGGAAACACATACAACCCTGCGATAGGAAAGGTATGGAGAACAGTGTGGAGAATAAGCAGGCGGATATGACTGTTACTAGGCAGAATTAAATTTGGGTTAAAATTTTTTAACTTTGGGTGATTCTCTGTTTCCTTTGCCTCATAATTAGGGTAGGAGAAAAAGGTAATTGAGAATTAACCCAGGTTGAAAAATTTGACACAGAAACTTATTTTGAGCTGAAGAAGATAAAAGGAATAATATTAAAAGGTTAATATTACTATTGTTTGTTTTTAAAGGAATTATTTTCATCTACAGTGTAATGATCTCTAGATTATTTCTATATTAATAAAGTAACTTCAGTAAGTAAAGTTACTTACTTCAAGAATAGAAGCTCCTGATGAACAAAGTTCATCAAACCTACAAGCAAAGTACAAGGTGGAGTTACTAAAGGTGATGACAAAAAAGTAATTTGACATGGAATCTCCGAGGAAGGCTATCACAGACAAAGAAATTAACACTAAATTATATTGGCCAATTTTTCTCATGTTAATTGATGTCAAATTCATTATGTACCAGTCAATTCCAAAACCACTTATCCTCCCCCAGGGTATACCCTGGGCATTTGACAGGAGTTTTGCTCCATACAGTGGGGAATTTGATCCAAAATAAGGCCGCCACAGAAGGATTTTGTAATTCTTTCCACATTCAGCATGTGCACCGCATTCACTGGTCATTGCTCCTTTATTCTGTCTTGTTTGAGATGATCATTTGAGAGGCTTTGGAGAAGCCCATTAAGTGTGGACTTTCTGGAATGAATAATTTTATATTTAAATGAACAAACCTTTATAAGACAACTTACCGAGACTTTAGATATTTCAGATGTGTTTAGTAGGATATTTACATTTCAATAAACGGTTTGACGCGTGGGAAAATTCTTTGAATAGTCACTGGTGGGTGGGAGATTTGATACTTTTTGAAGCGCTCGGCCGGTGGGGCATTTGACCATCTAACCTGCCAACTTACATATCCTGGGGAATTTGACCAAAATTTTTTAAAAAAGTGAAATGCCCGTGTTTTCAGTGTTGTCAAGAAATCAAAATGTGATTTTTAAGGCTTACTTATTATCCTTTGGCTTTTTTGTTTTTGTTTCTTTGCTTGTCAAAGTGATTGCAATTGGTGTAGGTATACAGTATTTTGGGGGAAATTTGGGAAGACCTGCTCTGGCCTCCTTAGAGAGATCTATGAACTCCTTTGAATACACAAGTATACAAACTGAAAACTCTAGAGTACTTTCTCAGTGGCGTAGCAATTACAATTGTCCTGAGTCTGAAATGTTTTATATATACCTGTTTAAATCCTCTTGTGACAGCACATTCGTTTCGTGTATATTTTCACAA
Source organism: Porites lobata (assembly GCA_942486035.1). Classification (NCBI taxonomy): domain Eukaryota; kingdom Metazoa; phylum Cnidaria; class Anthozoa; order Scleractinia; family Poritidae; genus Porites; species Porites lobata. The sequence continues at coordinate 5,176,026 of CALNXK010000004.1, forward strand.
AACCATTCCAGAAAGGGCACAAGTGATTCACAGTCGAACAACCACTCAAGACTGTCACCTTCGAACTCATCAGCTTTAGGATAACCAATTCTCGATAATGCCCGCACAAACCTCCTTCCCTGACTCATCTTATCAGAGTTTGTCGAGTATAAACAGACGATGGAAAACCTAAAAAACGTTGATTTGTTGACATTATCTTTTGGCGAGTCTCTCGACCGCCATTTTGGGTTTCCCGCGCAGCTATTACGCATGTTCGTTACCAGATTCCCGGAAAAAGAACTCGCGCCGCCTCTTCTTCTCCTTCGTTTTTTTTCTTTTTGGCCAAAAAGGTACATCCTCAAAAAGCGCTCCTCATTTGGAAAATTAAAAGAAACGTGACTTTTCTCCTTTTTTTTCCCCTAAAAAGTGATTTCTTGTTATCCCTGTGATGAAAGCAAAGGAACTGCTACACGGGACGCTGGGGGTAGCCTGAATTTCAACCGACGTCCGACTACGAGGTGACGCTATGCTGGGGGATGATTTGACTGACTTAGAAAAATGCCCAAAAGGATGATGCACGAAGAGGGCTTATATTCAGCTTCCTCATTGAAGTATGTCCCTAATGGGTCACCCTACAGAGTCAGTGTTGACCTGCCATCACGATCAGGCGTTATTTTAATTTTTTTTTTTCGTCTCCTAAACAAAAAGGGAAGAAGGACCGCCCGATCGCAGGTTAACTCAGTGCAAGATGGAAAACAAAGCAAAAATCTCTAGAATTTATTTAACACAGTGTAACTATAATATTGTTATTATTTGCTTTACACGACAACCGGTGTAACCTACATAAAGAAACAGACTGTATCAGGTTACCGGGCACCTGTAAACGCGTCTTTCTCTTCGGCTATGTTCATAATATTCAGGATAGTTTTTCGAGCCGCCACTAAACTGAGCTATCCGATATGTGACTCTCCACTTAAGAGATCGGCACAGCGCAGCTTCGCTCCGTTATAGAAATCGCACTAAAATCACCGTTCTTATGTGAGATCCGAAGCCCCAAGTTTCGGGCCGGCGCAAAAGCTATCCGGCAAAGCGTGAACTAGCTTAATTAGTTAATATTAAAATACTATGGATATATGGAAATATTAATTACAATTACTTAGACAAAAGTATCGTTGGTCAAAGTTGCATTCAAAATTCCGAATGATCAGAATTTTTCTTTACAATGTGTGTGTTTCACTCCATAGGCCTTTCCACGGACAGTAGAGGGAGAGTAAAACTGAAACTAGTCAAAATTCCAAATTCCGTCCCAGAAGTCTGGACTACCTTTCAAGAAATACATTCGATTCGCGACCTGTAGCTTTTCCACTCCCTTTCAAACCGATTTTTCCGTATTCTTTTCGGTTGCATTCATAGAAGTCAGTAGGTAAAGCCAGCTGAGATAAATTGAAAAAAAAGAACACAAAGCAAGGCAAGTGAAGTTTGTCATTCGGATATACATATTTCAGTAAACAAGAATTGGAATTTGTTAGTAAAAAGAGACGAAAAACGCAGCAAAAAAGTATCGATATACTGGTATTGTATTCGGACTCTGTCCTTAATCCTGAGAAGACGCAGCTGAACCACACAACATCCGGGCATCCTTAAGCATCAATTTACTGCTTGGATATGGCACGTGACCAAAGTAGTGAAAATAAAGACCGGTTGACAGTGAGGGGGGTGTAGATACCGCAACAGACTGCCGCCTTCGCTGTTCTTTGCGCCATTTCACTCGTCTGTTTTTAAACCAGGTCTGTAAAGAAAAAAAATTACTTTCAGGACAAATCTGATAAGTGTCGTATAACATGTACGAACTACAGGCGAATCCTGCTTTACTGACACGGCCGCTTAGTACGGATCGGACACCTCGTTATTATACAGACAAGTTTCTTTGTCCCTGGGAAAGGCCCTTACATTTCGCTTAATACGGACACCTGTTAATGTGGACAACGGACACCTTTTTCTTGCCCAATGAACAGATTCTCATATAAAGTCAACCTCGGCGCTAATGCAGACACTATTGTCCACTGTGTACTGTAATAAACTTTCTCTTTTGAAGGTAAAAAAATCTTCAGTTGACACATAATGTCGATGTTCCCAGCGCTAGAGTACACCAGATAGGATGACTATTTTTGACATCACAGGAGTTACGCACGCGGATAACGGTTTTTGATTACGTAACGTATAATGAGCGATTCGAGTCTTTGAGTGTTTTTATGTAATAGTCCGCGGAATAAAGGGTTGGTGAAGTTTAGAGATGTTGAGTTTGACGATGCTAGTGTCCTGTTTTATTTTTGTAGTATTTTGATCTGAATAAAAGGTGTATTTTTGACTTTAATAACATTACCCGCTTAATACGAACCCCCCGTTCATAAGGAAACTTTCTATGGCTCCTTTGGTGTCTGTATTAACGGGGTTTGATTGTATCATGGGCAATAAAATTTGATTATCTAAGCATCCAACAATTTTGGTTGTGAAAAAATCGCCCGTCCGTACGTCCGCCCATACATATGTTAGAGGAGATAAAATGTCACACCACTAGCTTGGAGTCCAATAAGGCCTTACACACCACCTGTGTTTAACTTGATATTGGACATAAACATTATGATTAAAAGACAGCTGTCAAAATAGGGTACCTGCTGACCAGTGTCACATGATTGTATCATGGGCTCACGTGTATAACTCATTGTGACGAGTTTTTTTTTTTTAAATTTCTTAAAAGATTTTGGCCTGGCTAAATCTATTAGCTTAATCTACCTGAATTACTTCCTCAGTAATTCCCAGCTGTTGGGAGATTGACTCGCGTTTCTGAGGTGTGAGGTACTGAGACTCGCTAAATATCTTCTCCAACTCACGTCGCTGCAAAACAGTAAAATGAGTTCTTTTGTGGTGCCCTTCTTTTGTTTGTTGATCTTGAGGCTGCACGCCTGTGAATAAAATGTGGTTTACATTGAGAGTTGATTAGGCATTCTGTAATAATAAAAACGAAAAATAGAACATGTGCAGTCAAAAGTGGTGATAAGCAGCTTATCACCAGTTTTGAATTAACAAGGTCTATTTTACTTAATATCTGATATTTTTTGCATGGGATCACCTCCTTTCAGCCGGCCATCACTGTTTTAAAGCGATTCCGAACCTTTCCGAATTTTCAGTTCAGATAAAAAAATTAAGGAGTGATATCTGACTAAGTTAGTCAGATATCACACCTTAATTTTTTTACCTGGACTGAAATTTTTCTCTCCTAACCTATAAACATATTGTTAAGGAGTCCGCACAAGGTGATCTTGTAAGCCCAAAGTTTTTCAGTCGAGTTACTCAACGGTTGAATTTGAACTTAAAACTTCAGAATTAAGTTTCCAGTGAGACGTTTCCAGAAATGAAGGCAAAAACGAATCAACTTAGCTCATTAAAACTTTACGGTAGAGATCGTTAAATCAAGCAAAACAGAACTTGACTTTTGTGTAGAAAATACTCGTTTGGTTCTCAGGAACATGATATTCAGGGGTTTGTTACTATTATCAATTATATGTCAAGAAATTGTACTTATTATATTTTTCTCGAGCCGGTAGTTTGTGTTCAAAAAAATTGGTATTTATTCTGCTCAACCCGACCGGTGAAAAAGAAAAAAAAATTACAGTCGCTCCTGTCTGACTTTGAAACCAGTTTCAGTGTAAAAAGCACATGGTAGGCGTACCGGCTCACCCGAAAGATTTGTATCGTGTAGCTAAAACGGCTGATTTTCGAGAAACATACTGATGGTTAAAAGTCGGCTGTCATTTTGGAAATCAAGATTTTATTCACAGAACCCAAATCGATCGTCACTGATGAAATTTTTCCTGATCACGACGATGCTCAACCAACGAAAGAGGTTTTTCAGTTTGATTTACTCTTTTTTACTATTTTTTTTATCTGCCCATTTGCTTTATCCCTGAATGAAAAATGAACGTTCCGTGTGTGATTACTAATTAAATTAAGTAATATACTATTAGAAATTACGAAGACTAATAAAGAATAGAAACAGAGCTACAATTTTCTGCTTTTAGTGGTGCGGGAATAATTTTTATGAAACTTTCCTGGATATTCGGCCATACTGGGCCAAGTTTTAAGGTGATTAACAACAAACCTGGGTTAACGCCATCGGAGACGTTCAATCGCTGCTGTTCAGCGCACAAAGTAACATTTTCTAGATGTGAAGCTGACAAGGGTCTGGAATATACATAAGTTGAACTGGTTGATGAAATAATATTCCTGCAGGAACTATTTGAACTAGTTGGAATGTAGTGAACGCTTGGAACGTACGGTACGAATGCCATTTGCTTCAGACAATCCAGAGTGGAAACTACTTTCTCAGTACAGTGGAAAGAATTTATACCCTTAGTTTTCGTTTCTATACGCAAGGACATACGTGCAGCGCGTCACAGAGTTTGTTTGTTTGTTGCATTTAACGTAAGAGAAGCAACAGAAGTGATTCCACGCCCATCATCCAGAAAAAAGCATGGCGCTTGTATGGAGATCAACATCCGATTATCCTTTCTTGTTTGTTTTGTAGTTGTCATAGAAACAAAGCTTATTACGTAAATGAAAACGACCATTGCATTGTGGATGACCCTGACTTATCATGACTGACGCATATTAAGTATTTGTTATTATCTGTTTAGGTGGTAGTTATGGTAATACATCCGATTTATATTGTTACTTCTCTCTGGGGAAGTATATCTTAAGAAGAATGCAGTGAAACTTGGCACTAAAAAGTTGAAGTAATAAGCACCAAGAGATTTAACAAATAGCTATAACAAAAATAAGCTAACGAAAAGTCAAGTCGTGACGTATGTTCCAAAAATTTCTTTCCCGGGTGTTGCTCATTTCTATGGTTGTCATAGTAACATATCACACGGAGTTCGTCACACCGGCGAGTCGCTTCGTTTTTCATCACAAAAAAAACTTATAGATGCTTTTATAATAGCCTTCAACATTTTTTACAAAAATCTGATACTATAATTTGAAGCGTAGACTACAAAAAATACAAATGAATATATGAAAAACATTGCTTAGTCGGACTTGTAAAGAAGTAAATGTGTTCGTTTTCGGGCCGTGTTGAAGGAGTTTTGACCAAAAAACAGGGCATGAAACTGAAAAGCTTTCTGAATAGAAGGAAGGTAGAGAAACATAAGTTATTCTTGGAAAATTATATTTATCTTGCCGTTATCTGTATATCTTAGTTGTAGCTGTGGTAATGTGGCCAATTATTTTTAGTACGAGATTCTGGATTTCGATCAAAAGGTAACCGCAACAGCCAAGATAAATAGTAAGAAACCCGGCCACCGTAAGAAACTAATAGAGTTTTGTGGTAAACTGCGATCGCAGAGCCAGCAAAAAATAGAGCATATGAGACAAAAATAAATTTGCTGTTGTTATCTGTTTTTTAGTGGTCGCCATGGTAACACTATTACAGTTGAACCTCTCTACAACGGCCACCTTGGGGACAGCAGAAAGTGGCCGTTGTAGAGAGGTGGCCGTTGTAGAGAGGTGACCGTTGTAGAGAGGTGACCGTTGTAGAGAGGTGACCGTTGTAGAGAGGTGGCCGTTGTAGAGGGGTGGCCGTTGTAGAGAGGTGGCCGTTGTAGAGAGGTGGCCATTGCAGAGAGGTGGCCGTTGTAGAGAGGTGACCGTTGTAGAGAGGTGACCGTTGTAGAGAGGTGGCCGTTGTAGAGAGGTGACCGTTGTAGAGAGGTGGCCGTTGTAGAGAGGTGACCGTTGTAGAGAGGTGACCGTTGTAGAGAGGTGACCGTTGTAGAGAGGTGACCGTTGTAGAGAGGTGACCGTTGTAGAGAGGTGACCGTTGTAGAGAGGTGACCGTTGTAGAGAGGTGACCGTTGTAGAGAGGTGACCGTTGTAGAGAGGTGACCGTTGTAGAGAGGTGGCCGTTGTAGAGAGGTGACCGTTGTAGAGAGGTGACCGTTGTAGAGAGGTGACCGTTGTAGAGAGGTGACCGTTGTAGAGAGGTGGCCGTTGTAGAGAGGTGGCCGTTGTAGAGAGGTGACCGTTGTAAAGAGGTGGCCGTTGTAGAGAGGTGACCGTTGTAGAGAGGTGACCGTTGTAGAGAGGTGACCGTTGTAGAGAGGTGACCGTTGTAAAGAGGTGGCCGTTGTAGAGAGGTGACCGTTGTGTGACCGTTGTAGAGAGGTGACCGTTGTAAAGAGGTGGCCGTTGTAGAGAGGTGACCGTTGTAGAGAGGTGACCGTTTGACCGTTGTAGAGAGGTGACCGTTGTAGAGAGGTGGCCGTTGTAGAGAGAGGTGACCGTTGTAGAGAGGTGACCGTTGTAGAGAGAGGTGGCCATTGTAGAGAGGTGGCCGTTGTAGAGAGATGACCGTTGTAGAGGTGACCGTTGTTGTTGTAGAGAGGTGACCGTTGTAGAGAGGTGACCGTTGTAGAGAGGTGGACCGTTGTAGAGAGGTGACCGTTGTAGAGAGGTGACCGTTTTAGAGAGGTGACCGTTGTAGAGAGGTGACCGTTGTAGAGAGGTGACCGTTGTAGAGAGGTGACCATTGTAGAGAGGTGACCGTTGTAGAGAGGTGGCCGTTGTAGAGAGGTGACCGTTGTAGAGAGGTGACCGTTGTAGAGAGAGGTGACCGTTGTAGAGAGGTGTTGAGAGGTGACCGTTGTAGAGAGGTGACCGTTGTAGAGAGGTGACCGTTGTAGAGAGGTGACCGTTGTAGAGAGGTTGTTGTAGAGAGGTGACCGTTGTAGAGAGGTGACCGTTGTAGAGAGGTGACCGTTGTAGAGAGGTGACCATTGTAGAGAGGTGGACCGTTGAGAGGTGACCGTTGTAGAGAGGTGACCGTTGTAGAGAGGTGCCGTGACCGTTGTAGAGAGGTGACCATTGTAGAGAGAGGTGTAGAGAGGTGACCGTTGTAGAGAGGTGACCATTGTAGAGAGGTGACCGTTGTAGAGAGGTGACCATTGTAGAGAGGTGACCGTTGTAGAGAGGTGGCCATTGTAGAGAGGTGGCCATTTTAGAGAGATGACCGTTGTAGAGAGGTGACCGTTGTAGAGAGGTGGCTGTTGTAGAGAGGTGGCCATTTTAGAGAGGTGACCGTTGTAGAGAGGTGACCGTTGTAGAGAGGTGGCCGTTGTAGAGAGGTGGCCGTTGTAGAGAGGTGACCGTTGTAGAGAGGTGGCCGTTGTAGAGAGGTGACCGTTGTAGAGAGGTGACCATTGTAGAGAGGTGGCCGTTGTAGAGAGGTGACCGTTGTAGAGAGGTGGCCGTTGTAGAGAGGTGACCGTTGTAGAGAGGTGACCGTTGTAGAGAGGTGACCGTTGTAGAGAGGTGACCGTTGTAGAGAGGTGACCGTTGTAGAGAGGTGACCGTTGTAGAGAGGTGACCGTTGTAGAGAGGTGGCCGTTGTAGAGAGGTGACCGTTGTAGAGAGGTGACCGTTGTAGAGAGGTGACCGTTGTAGAGAGGTGACCATTGTAGAGAGGTGACCGTTGTAGAGAGGTGACCGTTGTAGAGAGGTGACCATTGTAGAGAGGTGACCGTTGTAGAGAGGTGACCGTTGTAGAGAGGTGACCATTGTAGAGAGGTGACCGTTGTAGAGAGGTGACCATTGTAGAGAGGTGACCGTTGTAGAGAGGTGACCATTGTAGAGAGGTGACCGTTGTAGAGAGGTGACCATTGTAGAGAGGTGACCGTTAGAGAGAGGTGACCATTGTAGAGGTGAGAGAGAGAGGTGACCATTGTAGAGAGGTGACCGTTGTAGAGGTGGTTGTAGAGAGGTGGCCGTTGTAGAGAGGGCCGTTGTAGAGGTGACCGTAGAGAGGTGGCCGTTGTAGAGAGGTGACCGTTGTAGAGAGGTGACCGTTGTAGAGAGGTGACCGTTGTAGAGAGGTGACCGTTGTAGAGAGGTGACCGTTGTAGAGAGGTGGCCGTTGTAGAGAGGTGACCGTTGTAGAGAGGTGACCGTTGTAGAGAGGTGACCGTTGTAGAGAGGTGACCGTTGTAGAGAGGTGGCCGTTGTAGAGAGGTGGCCGTTGTAGAGAGGTGGCCGTTGTAGAGAGGTGGCCGTTGTAGAGAGGTGGCCGTTGTAGAAAGGTGACCGTTGTAGAGGGGTGACCGTTGTAGAGATCAGAGGTTTAAAAGAGTCAATATATAGACTTGATCCGCCATAAAAGTGGCCGTTGTCATGAGGCAGCCGTTAGTGGAGGTTCGATTGTGAGAAGAAGCTGTTGCTGATTCAAAATTTTTCAGGACGCGATACATTTGCAATAGTGCGAATAGTGAGAAAATATGAAAGTTTTCGTCAGTTTTGTCGATTAATTCCTTCGTTTCTCATTTGCATAAAGGTAGGAGCGGACAAAGTCTGCAACTTGCAAACGTTAGACTTACTGCTTCGAGCTTTGCTTCATTGAATTCGCCACGGTGACTTGAAACGGTGACAGGGGATGAAACAGGACTAACGTCCCACAGCAAAGACAGCACATTATTCTCCTTAGTTATTTTAAGACCCTGAGTGTTGGTCCGGCCGGGGTTTGAACTCAGTCGCGACCTCCCGCTCGGCAGACCGGCGCTTAACTAATTGAGCTAACCGGGCAGCGGCATTATGGCATTATGTCTGAGGAAAAAGGTCCAGCCCATAATTTTAACAAACGTACGAAAAAATATTTGACGATGGAGTTGGTTAGAAAAAAGGTGCATTATTTAAATTAAATTTCATTCGCCAAAAACGGTTTGGTCGATTTGACATTGGGCACCCATATCGCCGGAGGTTATTCCGGTTCCTATGACGCGAACTACTTAGCTGCATTACCAACCCCTCCCCCTTTGATGGGATCTAACCATCAAAGAATTACCATTGTATTAGGTTCCCGTTTCAGAAAGCAACTAGGGTATAACTACCCCATGGATACTGAATGCCAGTCTATCACAGGGTATCCCTCGTATTTTGTAAGGTTTCTGAAACTGACCGGAATACCCGGAGAAACCTCTTGAAGCATTGAAGAAAGCCCATAACAAATTCAATCTGCATATGGTGTCGAAGCCAGGACTTTGACCCAGGCCACATCGATGTGCGGCGATTGCTCTAACAACCATGCAACCCTTGCTACCCCTAACGTTTCCCTGAAATTTGTTCACCCGCAAAACTAGGCAAATTTAGCCTTAGGGCATTTATAGAAGTCAAACACTAAAGGAAGCTCGTTTAATCCGGTTCTATGCCATGAACGGAGTTCCAGGTTACTTCGTAAAGAAGTAAACAAGGACCTCAATAAACTTGGGATCATACTAAGGAGGCGGTATATGCAGCTTTTTGTTGAACAAAGAGGTATTTCAAAATTGCCGCGTGGGTTCGGACAACGATGGCAGCGTGTGTTTGCACTTTCAACTGGACACTGCAGATCATAACACTGTTTGGTTAAGGTAGAGGGCTACAGTCCTGCCAAAGGGCAAAACGGCTACAGGGAATAGGTGATGATACAGATCGTACAGTTACTGGTAATGTTGTTTAAAGGCAAGTTACTGGAACGTTCTGTTGCAGGAGCTATTAGTACGTCCTGAAACAGTTATTTACTCCAATTTGGTTGCTGTTTCTTTTAAAATGTATGGAAAGTGCGGTGGAGCAAATAGGACGGGAAGAAGTAGCGGATATTTGACTGTAGTTAACCAAAGATGTCATCGTTCAACTTGATAGCGCTGTAGATACGTTGTTCTGAAAGGAGAGTCCCTGGTTAGGATGATGAATGAGGGTGTTCGTTCCCTCACCAGCAACCTGGGTACAGAAAAATGTGAAATAAAACATTTTAGCCACAAAATAGTACTTTTTGGTTTTTCTTTAGGAATTAAGAAAAGTTGTCGATTGATACATATATATGACCTATTTTACACCTTACAGGCACAACTATACAGAGCGTTTTTACAATAAAATTGCGGCCACGTTGGTCTTCCAAACCAATCCTGTGGGAGTTGAACTCTTTCCTCTGTAAACGCTTTCTTTTGCTCCAAAAAATCTGCATAGATGCTGGCCACGTGATTGAAAACGCTGTATAGTTATCGAATCACCTTCGTGTAGCATTTGTAAATTACAGGAAACACATGTAACTGTGGAGCATCTCAGTCAACAAATCAGTTGTTATTAGAGGTTGGATTGTAAAGAGAACATGCAAGAGACCTCTATGTATAATTTTTATTTAAAGTAAAAACTACTTTATTCAAGATACCTTGAGTCCGAGAGAACATCTTTAAGACATTTGTTATTCTTCACCAAACACAGCTTTTCACCAGAAGCGTCTTCGAAATAAACTTCCAGACTTTCTGGCTTGTATTTCTTTTCTACATCCCATGGAGGCGATTCAACTTCAAACATAGTATGTAAGTGGTCTGAGATCCTAAATGCAACAGTAAAAGAAATTTCTCAGACTAGCAAGACAAAACAAAGAAATTGAAATCACCACTTTGATTAAGGTTTGGACTGAGTGAGCGTAATTAACAGAAATATTATTCCAACTTTGGCCTTAATTTAAGACGAGATATAGTACACTGCAAAGAATCTTTCACCTGACAACTTGTCACCACTGACGAAATAGGTTTAAAATACTCCTTACGCCTCGCTCTTTTCCAGTCTAGGGATTTGTTTTTTGAATATAAGAGAAAAACACCTTCTCGTGTTTGACATATGACATCTTGGTATTTGGTATCAGATAAAACACACTTTCTCGGGTTTTATTTATGACCTTTCGGTCTTTGCATATCCGATAAAACACTTTTTCTCGCGTTTGATATATTACTTCTCGGTGTTTGGATTTCAGATAAAACACTCCTCGTGATTGATATATATAACTTCTCGATGTTTGGATATCACATGAAACACTCCTTCTCATGTTTGATATATCACCTCTCTTTGTTTGGATATCGTATAAAACAGTTCTCCCTGTCTTTGATGTATCACTTCTCTTATCTTCTCTTGTCATTGAAGACACAAAAAATCATAGTCTTCTTTCACTTAAACTGTTAAGGGTATGAACAACAGCTGTTCAGTAAGATTGCAATTTTCTGTTTTGAGCTAACGAAATTAAGCTTGGCTTTTCTTACGACTTAACGACAAGTTACCTGTCGTTCTCGTTAAATGAAGATATTAAGTCTGTTTGATTAAATTCCGGGTAAACAAACAACACAGGCCAGTGGAGAACTCCGTCCGTACCCAGATGAACCTTAACATCCAAACCACCGTCAGATATTGACCTGGTAAGATCGTCTTGGTGTTCCAGATGAACTCCTCGATCCTAAGAAAACCAGAAAAAAAAATCATACCGTATTTACTCGATTAAACTCTGGTTGGGGAACTTTTCCAGACTGTATATGGTGCAGTTTCAAGTAATGAAGTAATGGCTAAGTAATGATTCTCCCTAATGTCTGTAATGTGAATCGCAGTCTGGAGGCGAGGCATGAAGTCGGACATGCTTTTAGGCGCATGCTAACTTAAAATCACGTTTCGTTACTTAGACTATAACTGCTTTATATAGTAAAATGAGTCAAGTAATTGCATTTCTTTTATTTTTGTATTATGTGTTTAAAGGCTCTTGTCTTGTCACGCCTAGATTAGCTTAATGGCTATTTCCGGGACATCCAATATTGTAAACCTTTATCTTTTTGTTAATGAATAAATTTCTGTTGTTGTTGTTGTTAATACGATAACAAGGTGAAAAAAAAGTAAAAAAAAAAATGTCCCCTTCCCTTTACGAACAGTGTGTGGGTTCTTTAACGTCCCACAGAATAAATAAACGCAAGGTTTGTGAGACGATGCCTGCGGTTTTATCGCGCTTATCCGAGAAGGCTGGAAAGTCTAACCGCTTGTTATAGATGTCATTACAAAGGCAGTACTTTCTCCTTAGTTATTTAAAGGCGCTGAGTGTTGGTCAGGCTGGGGTTTGAACCAGAATGCCTCCCACTCAGCAGACCGACACTTCTCTGACTAAGCTGTAACCGGGCAATGGTTGCTACTGATATAGCTTGCTATTGGCAATGCATTAATTTGTACCTTGACAGCTGATAACAATGCCTCTACTTTAGACTTCTCATTCTTTTCTTTTATCATTGCTTTTCGTTGATCTCTTTGGACCCTCTTTTGCTCAGCAACTGATTTGTTTCTTAAATCTAAAAGTTTTTTGTTTTCAGGTTCAATCTGTTTTCGGTTAAAGAAACATCTAGTGATGGCAAAAAAACTTAGGTAATTCCTAAAATAACCTGATTTCTGTTAACACACTCTTTATGAAAGTATCAGGTACATCTCACAAGGCAAGCTACAGAAGAACTTACCTGAGGGATGTATACATGTGTGCATAGATGTAGGCAAGTGAAACTGTGGGGAGAGGGGAAGGGATGAAGTTTGCTAAAGGCATGGTTAACATACTTTGGCTTATTAGGCCCAATGCCTTCTTATAGGAGTGAGTGGGCTTCCAAAATACTGTGCCAATGAAAGTAATAAGAGCTGTAAGGAATGTATGAAGCCACAAAGGTATTGAACCAAGGGGGATGGGGTTGTATTTATGTCTACAGAGGGGGAGGGTGCAACAGTGTAGTGCTCAAAGGACATCACCAACAGCAATTTAGCTTCAGAGACCCACCTCTCCTCTGAGTATTTAGCTGGATTTGCTGTTTTAAAAATTTTACAATTTGTAAGATAAGGTTTATGAATGCAAGGATACAGCTAATCCATCATCACACCACTTTAATGCTTCATCATATCTTTGAACTTCTACACAAGCACTTGCACCTACAGAATAGCATAAAAATACTATCATCTAATAATCATTATTTCTCACGAACAAAAATTATGAAATGATTGTCTACCACAACCTCAGTCAAATTCTCACAACCTTAATGTTTCCTACTCACAAACTGGATCTATCAAATGAACCCTAATCATGTAATCTTTGCTCTGAATAAAAACTATTGGTTGAAGTGAGAGATGTTTCAGCATCAGATTCACAGTGAATTACCGTGTATTATCAGTTAATTGTTTTTACCTCTGGTTGCTAAACAAAGAGAGTATTTCAATAGAATGGTTTGCGCTTTTTTTACTCACCCCTTAAAATTGCTTTCATGTATGTTGGTTGTAACTTTCTGGCTACTGTTGCATCATTGATTGCACTGCGATAATTTCCTGCAAAAGGAACATACAAGAGAGTAAGGGTACCTTAGTTATCCACTGAATATTCAGGCCCCAGATTTACAAAACCGTCCGAAGCAAAGACGTACCTCATGTCTTGCCCTATAATGATAGGCCATTGTGAAGAAACAATACTTGTCTTACAAGACACCTTAGCTTAGACTGCCTTCATAAATCTGGGACCTGGTTATCAAACACTAAGAACTTTCATAGAGTATCTATTATTTTAAAATAAACTTGGTGAATTAAGATTATGGATCACCAATAGCTTAACTTACCCAAGCACCACTGTGCTGTGGCTCTGTTAGTGTAAAGTATGGCATTCAACTCAACATTGTTACACTTAGCTTTTATCCCCTCAGTGTATGCTACAATAGCATCATGGAATTTCTTATTCTTGTAGGCATAATTACCATCCTCTTTGTAAGCCTCTGCTTTTGCTGAAAAAGAAAAAAAAACATCAGTTTAAAACTTCTAGAATTATTATTATTTCCCTCTTAAGCCTTTTTCATCATACATAATTTGTACTTATCAGATAAATTACCACAACTTAATAAGCTGTACTAGAAAGTAACACAATGAGTGAGCTTGGTTTACATACCAACTGGATCATCATCCTCATATTTAAGAGCTTGAAGGGCTGCTAAGGCTGGATTACTGTCAATTTCTTCTTGTGTTGGAGTTTTAGTCATAAAAGCGGGTACTTTCTCGAACTCCTACCATAGAAAAAAACAAAACATTGCGATGTAAAGATTTCAGTGCCAAACTCACAAGTACCTTAAATGTACAGTATTACACTTCTCTTGATAAGTCTTGCTTGATAAACAGTAGCTTCTGCCAGAGACAAAACTAAACCTCTGGTTAAGTCTATCTGAAGCCTGCACCGAGACCTTTTTTTCTAGGCCCCCAACTGTGTACCAGGATTTAAGTACGCACCATGACTGGCCCATTAAAAAAGCAATTTACCAATCAGGTTGAAGGGAAATTTGAGACTCACTTCCGGTAATTCATTGAGTTGATTGGGGGACCAGAACAAGGATATCAGCACTGATATCCTGGCCCTAGTTGTTCAAAAGATGGATATACGCTAATATTAATCTTGTATTAATATTGTAATTTAATTTAATTTAATATTGTAATCATAAGTGTAAGTGATACATCTCCATACTACCTGCCTCGATTAGCTTCACTATTTACAGATAGTCTGTAATTGTAATTTATTGATTTTCAGGTAAAATAAGGTTTTGTGATTGACATTGTGATTGTGGTTATCTAGAGGATAATGTAACTACCCGTAGTGTCCATAACACTTATTCATTGGATAGTGTTTTATCCAGTGGATGGTGCAATCCTATACCTACCAACTTTTTCTGAGATATAAGCGTGAGATTTTTATCCTGGGAGTGCTGGGATTTTTGAAGACGACACGATCATTTCCGAAGATTCCCGAAGAAGTCTGAAGTCTTCCGAAGACGTCCGAAGTCTGCCGAAGTCTGCCAAAGGCGAGCTCACTCCCGGTGCTTTTCACTTCAAAAATCAGAGATCGCGAGGAAGGTATTGCCATTTATTCATTTTACACATAGTTTTCGTTCCTTGCATGGGTCTGAGTTAACATATTTTTGGAAATTGTGTCAAGCAGGACGGCAACAACTCACATTTTTCAATCAGGCGTGAGAAATTGGCCCGCCGGCGTGAGCCGGGGTGAGATCGAAGTTTTCAACCCGCAGGCGTGAGAGTTGGCAGGTATACAATCCAACATTGGAACAACCACAGCCTGGGTTAGATCACACCTATAATGCAGGCTACATAAACAGTCAAACATTTTCCAATGGAAAACTCCCATCAAAGACACTTACTGAAAGTCCCACTAAACTATTTTTTAACGTCCCTCAGAAGGATGCCTGAGGATGATTCGAATTTCGTCTGTATATGTTTTGAGTCAGTTTCGTTCTTGGTTCGAATTTTACTTTTCTTTGTTTTTTGGACAAGATAATGGATAATAATGAGTTAAAACAGAGAAACAAAATTCAATTTGAACCAAGGATTAAAGTAAACTGCGCTATAATATAAAATCTTATAAAAGATTGCACATTCGTCTTTACATCGATAACATAGCCACGTGATTGATCATAAGCTGTCTTTATTGTACCTCTTGCCAATTTTCCTCCGTGACTTCAGGCTTCCGCAGTTTTCCATCTGCTTTCTTTTTAAGAGATTCAATATACTCGTCAAGTTCTCTATCCAGCTCTGCAGCTTTTTTCGCAGCCAAATCCGCTCTTTTGTCCGCCATGTTGTGTCTGAGGTCGCGTTAAACTGGAAACTAGTGAAAGATTCCTCTTGGTCCCAGGGCCTTCGGTCAATAAGGACTATTTCACAGCTCTCAATTGAAGAAAATAGTCAAAGAGGAGTATAGTTATAGTAGCTCTCAATTCAAAAATATGACCGCATTACATTATCCCGAGCAGTAATGATATAAGTCGTTTAATGACATTACATATATTTTTCTCAAATTCAATCATAAATTTATAGCGGAGCTCTCCCGGAGCACCATGGGTAAGACACATTGGTTATCTATGCATTTGATAGTCACGTGACCGTACGTCCACCCGCTCGCCCACGCGACCGTCTGTGCCGCACTTGAAAAGTTGTTTGTTTGTTTGTTTTGTTTTGTTGCTAAACAGACTATTGATTTTTTTGCAGTTCTCTTTGCTGTCTCCGTTTAGCATCAAGGCTCGATTTCATTTTTTTGTTTGAGTAAATTAGAAGTATAGGCTAAATCTAGATATATTACATTTATATACCTTGGTACTTAAAATCTCGTGATACTTACTAGCTAAACTGAAAAAGATTGGACACTTTTGAGATGAACTAAACATTTTCAAATTAAAATCTTAATTTTTTATAAACGCAGTCGATGAGGTTCTTTTATGTAAACCTTAACACTCATCAGATCCCAATATCGTCGGTTTGGTTCTTTTACCGCCGGTAATGAACTGAAAATTCTTCTAATTCAAACACGTAAATTACTACTGAAGCTGAGCAATGAAGAGTTCTTTTGTCACGTCAGTAAATGAGATACTTTTCACACCTGATAATTAAGCGCGCGCATCAGTTAAGAAGTCAACCATGCGAATAACGAGATGAGCGGGTTAAAATGGGAAATATTGTACGAGGCAGAAAAACAGAAGACCGTTTCAAAGCAGAACGTACTCTAGTCACAGTCAGAGCAGCCGGAGCTTTTAAATCAAAAGTGAAAAGTGTAAAGAAAAAGACAGCGGCAAAAGAGATAGAAGAGATCATAGAATGGAAATTTGGAAGGAAAAACACCAGGACTGGACAACATCTAGGTAGACGTACTACAGCTTATGAGGTGGAAGAAGAAACTTTGGACAATACAGACAAGGAAGTTATTAAGTTTGTACGCAGGTATGTACAATAAAAAACAGTTCGCTTAGCTTGATTTATCATGCAGATTATTCCATACTGACTTTTTGTAAAATTTTAGTAACTATTATACCAAACAACGGTATACTATACTACGTACTTTTCTATGAAGAAGTAAGCTAAGCAGTGTAGAAATGGCTTTAGTGTGTTATACTTGTGTTATAAGTTTGTGTTTGTATTAGGCCGGATACGGCGTGTTTTTCACTATTTCTTTTGACTTGGGCTTCGCATTGTTTTGTATGCATGGACTTGCGCGCACGGTATCCCCCCCAACACAGCCTGTGGCGCAGACAGTCGATCGGCTACCCCTCCCGTACAGAACAATGGAAAATACCAATGGTTTAGATGATACTTTAATAGCAGTAGGGGGGGGGGGGGGGGGAACTACTCATGTCTCACGGACATTAAAAAGTAGAAATAACGCATCACTGCGATTAAAATTCCGTGTTCATACGTGCACGGAAATTCCCAAAGTAAAAGAACTGTATTTCGCGGATTTTGGTTTCGTATTTTTACCTTTCACCTTAAAAACATTTAACCCCATGATCACGTAAAACTCCTTTCAACCACTCTGTAGAGGTCCTGTGTAAATCGCCGTTCCTTCAAGAGGAGGTACAATCAGAATCAGTTTTATAGGTGCCTACTCACCCATTGTGACTTAGGTTATTGTCACATTATACAGGATACCTTTTCGTGACAACATCTATGCGGTATGAGACTCTCCACACAAAAAAGCACTTTATTTGAGTGTCAATGTATTTAGCACGAAAGTACTAATTAGGGACACTATTTTTACGTCTCCTTGTTGATACAGGACCGCCATTTTACGTGGTCATCCGAGCCACACGAAGGTCTACCCGTTTGCAGGGCAAATGAAGTACCTTCAGTCATTTCTCAGTTATTTTAAGACCTTGAATATTGGTCCGGCCCCGGGAATCGAAACCGCGACCTTCCAATTTGCAGTCAAGCGCTTTATCGAGTGAGCTAATCCTGCCACTTTAAAAGAGACCGGCGCGGCGCGGCTTCGCTCCGTTACAGAAATCGCACCGAATTCATATCACCGTTTTTATGCATGAACAGTAGCCCTGTCTGATATGGTTTTCGTGCATGCGCAAAAGCTATCCAGTATAATGTGAATAAAGTATTATTTCTCCTGCAGCGTCCATGTAGGTGACAACAAGCATGGTCACGTCTCCATAAATGACACAAGTGTTGCTTGGACGGCTCTTCGTGAATCAGCCAATCGCGATCGAAGAGATTTCTTGGCCTATGAGCACAGGAGAGACAGTGGTCGGCTTAAACAGTTAGGTGATGTCTTCAGGTTTCTCAGAAGAGCTTCAAAAGAGGCTGAAACGCGGAAGGCTACCGAAGAATTTCTTCCTTATGATGAACAGTATAGGGTAAGTGACCCGAAGTAAGAGAGTTAATAGTGGGTCTTCGCTTTCGGCAAGTTTTTGTCAGTTTCCCTTGCACGCTGGTATTTCTTGTATTCTTACCGTCAGTAAGATATTGTAACACACACCACCTGTCGATTAGTCAGCTAAACAGCTTATGTGAATCTTATTCTCACAACAGTTCTCACTAACTATTGTATGCGATTTTTCCATTCGCTCATTCATTCTACAACAAATCTTCATAGTTTCTCATGGTCAGCCAATCATTAATTCAGCCATCAGTGAATCAGTCAGTAAAACATCCAGTGTGTCAATCTTGAGACACTCAGTCTGTCAGTCAGTCAGTTGTCAGACAGTCAATCCTTCATTCATTTATTCATCCATTCATTCAGTCAGTAAGTCAGTCTGTCATCCAGCGCTCCTTCCAGAACTGTAATATCCAACATGATATTTGCTATTCTTTTAGCCACAGTGGGAGACACGTTGTCATATTTGTCGCTCCTCCTCTACGAACTGTAGTCCTTTAATGTTGTGCCGAATATGCCCACGAATATATCACAGAGAATGTTTGGAAAGCCGTGGTTACCTTTCAGATGGCCTCGCAAGTGATACAGTCAAACTTGAATCAGGTGAAATTGGATGGAGCTGCTTCATTTGTGTAAGTTAGCCTGCGAGCATGCTCTTCTGGGGTTCCCAATGGTACCAGGGGTGGGGGAGGCATGCGTTAGTCGTTAGTTATCCAATTAAATGAAAAAAGTGCTGGTTTTGGGATTGAAATGGAGGCTTTGTGGTCGAGCGGTTAAAACCTCGAACTCCTGATCTGGGGGTCCGGGGTTCAAGCCTTGCCCGTTGCGTTTTTTTCTAAGACAAGGCTTTATTCCATTTTGTCTCTCTTCACCCAGGTGTCTAAATTGGTGCCGGCGACACACTGCTTGGGGGGAGGGGGTGGGGGATTACCTTGCGATGGACTAGCATCCCGTCCGGGGGGGAAAAGCAATACTTCTAGGCATGTTTAAGCAAACCGAGGTAAGCTCCGGCTGTTTAGGCCATTGGCTCGTGTACGCCTTCACCATTTACCTTACCTTGGGACTGAAAGCAATAGAAATTAAAAGGAGCATTACTTGCCTTCTTTGCAAATTTTCTTTAGCAAGCAATCAAGGAGGCTAAAGGACTCGGATCAAAGAGGAAAATTCACTAACTGTTAATTTTTTTTAAAAGAGCTTTTTTGTTGTTGTTGTTGTTGTTGTTTTGCAGGAAAACTTATTTGACCTGTTATCCGATACGGAAAAGATTGACATTATGGAAACATTTGATCGAATTGACACAAATCAGGGTTTGTTGAAAAAATATTTTCTTGATGAGCAACTGCTCGGAAGAGAAGTCACCAACGGTGCGTTTCCCTGATCTCAAAACAATACTAAAACAATTGAAAGAATGACATGTCGTTCTTTCCTGCGACCAATCAGGAGAAACCTTCCGAGCAGCTCCTTCACTACTCAATAACATAATTGATATTCCTTGCACCATAGCTTTGAGATCTAACTGCTTAGAGCAATCTAAAAAAAAAAAAAATGGGCCAAACTTCTTTAAGTACATGAATGCTATTGTAACTCCCATGATACATATTCCGTTAAGCTACACTGAACTGTTTCACTCTATAGATTAGCATAAAACTATTACTGACCATGACGTTTTGTGTAACTTTTGTACAAAGTAAAATTGTTTCTTTTTTCTTCTCTTTTTTCCTTTCCATACGTTTTCAGATTCATTTATAAACAAAGAAGAGTATCTAGATTACCAGAAAGATTGTTACCAGAAGTTAGTCGGATTAGAAATGCCCGAATTTCGAATTCGAATTGAAGAGCGAATATTTGCCGATATGGACAGAAGCAATTCGGGTCAGATCGATTGGTGGCAATACCAAATACCCATGTGTGTTAGAAAATTGACTGCGAGGAAAAAGGTAACTAGCTAAAAAAAGAATTATTTAACCTCTTTGTTTTACATATATCTTGGCTTTCGCAATCGGCTTTCTTTATATACTCTGAGGTAAATCTAACAATCCGGCAAAGCCGAAAATTAAACACGTCTTTTAAATATTGTCTAAATATTTCAGTGTATTGTAAACATAGACCTATGGTTTTGTATTCTTCTTACGGTTCCTTAATGGTGAACAAGTTTATTCGTCTTGTTCGGGAAGTGTTATCTATCTTTACACAAAAATACTGCTACTTATGTCCTTTCGACATGCTAACAGATCTCGAATAATATTAGGGGCAATGTTGACTGCTCCTTGATTATGTTTTTGTGTCTTTTCAGAGAAATCTTGTCCCACATCTAACGAAACTTTACAAACTTAGAACTTTCTTCCAAGCGTATGATCAAGATCGATTTGGAACAATAAGCAGAAATTCCGCTAAGATGGCATTCAAAAAATGGTATCTTTCGCTTATAAACCTCAGATATGAAGATGTACCGCTCTGCGACTGGCTTGGAGCGGAATGGATGAGAGATGATGAGCCCGAGGAGATATCAGTTTTTCAGCGGTCTACCACAGTAGCTTGGAAAGACTTTGTCAAGAACAACGCGCTGTATATTTTGTCTGCTCGGCCAAACACGGGGTCTTTACGGCCTTATATTCCACGAATAGAGTCGTATTGCAAAGGATTTGATGATGACGAAGGAGATAATGACGATTTTTAATAAGATAAACAAACCTTTTAGGCGCAAGATGCTTTGTTCCAGATATTGCAAAGTGTTGACTTTTTGCGACATCTTGAGCTCATACACGGTATCGTACTGATAGTTTTAGATATTAAATACGTACATACCATAAGATGAAATATGTCAGCTAATAAATTACATTCATCATGTATTGAGAATCGTGCTAAGACAGGTACGGCTGCTTGACTCCTTTTCCCTTTAATTCGGCTGTCCATGACAAACATATTCTTTCACAGAATTTGTTCAAAACAATTCGAGAGGGACAGCCCAAATTTTTCTTATTTTGTCTTATTTTTCTACCCTTTTTTTCATTTTTTGTCCATATGTTCACCACTCTCCTCCCCAACTTTCTCTTCCTGCCGTTAGGAGTCTGGGGAGAGGAAAATAGCAAACCTAAGGGGGTAGATGCGACAGCTAAGCGCCCTCGCTACTTTTTCAAACTGTGTACTACAATTTGAAATACGAGTCAGAGCCCCTGCAGTGGAGACAGTTCCCTCACAAAAAATTTCAGTACTTGTCTCGCATACTCGTAGTTGGGTACTGCAGCTTATATGTGTGACTAAAACCAAAAGTAACTCGCCAAAGAATCAAAGACTTTTATTTCTTATAAAAAGCATTTACACTGACACCCTAACAACAAATACTAAAAGTGCATAACTTTTAAAATTAGCCTCAAAACTTCCAAATCTTTTCTATGTCTGCGTTTACAGCTCCAGTTTAACATCATATGATCCATCACCACTTTCTAATTTAGCTTCCTCAATTTTTTTCTTCTTATTCATTTCTTTGTCTTCCTCCATTTCACTTTTCCCCTTTTTACTTTCTTCTTCTCTTTGCTTTCCTGTGCATTCTCTCTCTGGACGCCTGTCTTTATAGGCTTCCCTGCCCAGTCTGTTCCTGGTTGAAATTTTGTTTCATCTTTGCCGTAGTCTATCCATCCCTTGAATGCATCACCAGTACCAGGTTCACCCACTAACGTTAACCAAAGATTCGCAACCCATTTTGTTCCTTCAAGCACATCACATCCACCATGTTGGGCGATTTGGTCCACCTCGCCCAGCCAACCTTTTAAAGAAATTAAATCCAAGGTACCTTAAACGGACACTCATAAGCTCCACCACTTCTAAGCCCCTCCAGTTATAGCCCCCCACCTATAAACCTCCCCCCCCAGAAGCCCCCCAGTTATAGCCCCCCTTAAAAGCCTCCCCCAGTTATAGCCCCCCACTTATAAGCCTCCCCCAGTTATAGCCCCCAATTATAAGCCTCCCCTTATAAGCCCCTCAATTATAAGCCCCACCAGTTATAGCCCCCACTTCTAAGCCCCCCAGTTATAGCCCCCAGTTTTTAGTTATAGCCCCCCCACCTGAAGCCCCCAATTATAGCCCCCAATTATAAGCCTCCCCCCCCAGTTATAGCCCCCACTTATAAGCCTCCCCAGTTATAGCCCCCAATTTTTAAGCCTCCCCAGTATAAGCCCCCCACTTATAAGCCTCCCCGAGTTATAGCCCCATCTACCTGTGAACAAAAATAGACATCCGGTTATAAGCCCCCAGAATATAAACCCCTCTCCAAATGTATTGATATGAATTCCATTGAATTTGCCGTTTTGAAGCTGAAATGAAAATTAAAGCAGGAAGTGAAAAACGTAGTTTGATGAGCACTGCCATAGCTTTTCCCAAGCACTTTTTCGTGTATAAGGCCTCCTAAAACTCAGTGTAAGCTAAGGGCTTTAATTTCAAGCGGCAGTAAACAGTATTCTCTTTCAACGAAAATTGAAGCTGTACGTACCATAAATATTCACTTCAGCTGCTAGAATCAAGCTTTTGTTTTGATTTTTTGCTCAAATTACGGCTTTTGTAATTAAAACGTAAGTGAGATAATTGACTTTAAATAGTGCCAAAAAAATCGCCCCATGTGTGAGTGAATCCAAGACAGTCTTGGATTCTGTATTCAAAACTGTCGATCTCTGGATTCTGGATTCCAATCGTTAGGGTATCCGGATTCCTCGAGGTGTATCACGGATTCCAAAGTCAAGGATTCTGGATTCCGCAAGTAAAATTTTCCAGGCGGATTCAGGATTCCACGAACAATAATTTCCAGGATTCAGGATTCCACAAGCAAAAATTTCCCGGACACCGGAATCCCTTAAATGTGGGGAAAGAAAGAATAGCGACTAAAAACATTCCGGTTGCAGAATACTTAAAGAGTATTATTGATTGTTTTTTTTTATCCTGTGGTATTGTTCGTTATGCCGTACAACGTGACACATATTTACCCGTTTTTTCGTCAAGTAGATGATTATACCACATGATGGCTTTTCCTTTTTCGGGTTTGACGATCAAGTTGCTTTGATGACAGTTCTTAGCGAGGTTGCATTTCCAATTTTCTCCTCTCGTCCACGCCTAAAATGAGCAGCAACAGGGAGAACTGTGACATCACGTTACCATGGTAGCAAACTTTCTGGATCACAACAATAGGGAACTCAAGCAATGACGAGGGTGACAGCAACAAAACCCACAAGAAGAACAAAAAAGCAAGAGGTTTAGATAAGCAAAACAACAACCTTGTACGTGCAGCACGCCTTTTTTGTACACTTCTTAGCCGTCTTTGCAAGACTGCGACATGAAACTTCCTAATTTCACCCGCCCGCTCTATGGAGTAGGTGAACGCAGCACAAAAACTTTCTTTTTCTAAAATTAGATACGGTCCTTTGGGATTCAAATCCCAGAAAATTTCGCCAACTTTTGACAAATAAAATGAAACGGAATAAGATCGATGCGGTTGGAAACAGTGCGAATTCACTTTTTAAGTGACGTTTTCGGTTTGTTGTCATCCAGAAATTTTGCTACAATGGCAACGTGACGTGACGACTTCTCCTCTCTATTGTATAATCAAAATGCTAACTCTTCTTACAATTTTAGGATATATAAAACATCCCTTGTAGGAAGAGGAAGAAATGTCGAATTGAAGAGCCTATCCAAAGTTAGACATTATTGAAAGGCAGGATACCATTTCAAACACTGCAGGATCAGAAACATCTTTAAAGACTTGATTTTATGATCATCTACAACTATCGTAGGTTGTTTTAAATAATAACAATCAATGCAAAGCACGGGAAAGGTCTAATCGTTACTACTTAATAGGTGAAAGGAAAGGCTGTGACAGAGGCTTGTGGTTGATTGAACCCTCTGCATTCTCGTTACGTCACATGCGCATCGAAAGTGATACCATTTCAAACCCACCTCCATGGAAAAGGTTTCATTTCCTGCTAAAGGAAAAGCTGTTTCTCCTCCTTGTTTTGGTTCGTTCAGATAAATTAAAACTGTTGCAAATCTGTCGGATAAATTAAGGGGATGCAATGCAATTAGAATGATGATGATGATGATGACAAGAGTGAGATAACTGTCGTCACCAGAAAGGAAAAATAAACGAAATTGAGACTAGGTATCGTTATAATTTACAAGAAAGGCTCAAAACACTGAAATTATGTGAAGTTTAGAGTGGAGATTTTTTAAAATTCATTTTGAACTTCACTAAGTGAATCCACACCATCTAATAAGATGGCAAACAAATCCACTGACCTGCAAAGTCGGCAGTTTTCCTCTGTTGAGAAAGTGCAACACGGAAGACTGGGATCCACTTCGTCTGAGTCGTGATGACAGTGGTAATGTCCGTGTACATCATACTTAACAACCTGGCGTAGAAGCAGTCATAAGTTGAAAGGAAAAAACCGCTTATTATGGTAAAAGAAATAGAACTGACTCAAGCTCTTAGGCAAAATCATGTTGAAAGCTTATTCCAAGCCCGAGCTACGGGCTAGAGCTGTTTAAAATCAATTGAAGAAAAGATGGCGAAAAGTCGAAGATGGAAAGATTTTATGAACTGTTTTCATATTTACTCAATAATTTAATCCTCAGTATTTTCTTAAAAGAGGAAAGGGATTGACCTAGTTGTCAAGTGAATTGAAACATTCTGACGTACCTGAAGTGGTTCTGTGTTGTTTATGAACTCTTCAGGGAGAAAAGTCAACCGTGACAACCTAAAAGAATTATAAGTAAGATAAATTAATCAACAGGCCAGTAATTAAGGTTATAATATCACCTAAATCAAATTTTCTCTTCATCTTCGACGTGCATTAGAAAAAGCCAACATAGAGGACTGGAAAGCCTGGCAATTTTTCACTGTGGTAATCATCGCTGCTGCTAAATTTTTCCTTTGCCAACAAAACTTTGATTGGCTTGCTTATTGGTACCATTCTCCTACCTGCCATGAAAATCCGAGAGAATTGGGTACTTAGGATCGTTGTGGAACATCCAGACCTGTCTACTGTTGCGACTGCGCAGTCGAGGCTTTGTTCTTCGTACTTTGTCGAAGTATTCTTTTATAACTGGAACCGTTACTTTGCTGAATTCTTCGAAATCAATTTTTCCTAGCATTTAAAATAATCAGGAGCTAAGATAAGATATTTTCTTCGTAACTTAAATAAGGATGTTTCATTATTGTAAACTACTTATTTGAAGAAGCAAGAAGTAAAGGCTGTGTTTGTGATCATAACAACATTGCTGTTTTCACTACTTACCATTATCGTCCTTATCCATGTCAAGTTCTTTAAACCTACGAGTTAACATATGTATCATAAACTGTTAATTGAAAAACTATCCTTCATTTGTTTAAGGGGGGAGAAAGTCTGGGTGTCTTTTGGAGGAAATTATCTTGATTTGGGAAGGAAATAAATTAGGAAACAAAAGGTTACACATAAATCAGTATTTGTCTACTAATTATTCACTTCATATTTTAATTTTTAACAACCCTCAAATCCAATTTTTTCCGATTTACTAAAGATTGTTAAATTCCCCCTCTAATTTTTATGCATTGAAAACATTCAGAAAATTATCCAAAAATTCTCCTAAAATTATTGAACCAAGGACTGCAAACCAATTGAGCCTTTTTTTAATTAAATGAAAACTAGGCTAGGTGTTTAAGAAAAAGGGCGGAAATATACGAAAAACAATTCTTTTAACCAGACGTCCCCGGCCCTTAAGATTCACAGGAAGGGACTTTACTTGTAACTTTGACCTGTCAGAGATGGTTTGTATACCTTACGAGTTTCTTGCAGATATAATTCTAGTAACAAAATAAAAGCGTGAGCCCGACAACGATCGAATGCATGATCTTTTGAGAAATGGTTTGCGCTCAGTCATCTTTGCCGTCTTGGCCACAGACACCCCAAGGGTGTGGCGTGACACAGGTGACGCAATACTTGTGCTAATGACTGAGTTAGGCAATTAAGTAACGAGTTTTATCTCTGATAATACTCGTTTCTTTCTGTGCACTTGGGCTGCCTGTGTTCCAAGAAGTCATTCTTACTCACATGTCAAGGAGATCTTCTTCAGTAAAATAGAGGTCTTCCTTTCCGCGAACATGCATGATCTAAAAAAATACCAAAAACGATTGCAATAGGATTTCCAAACATCCCTTTTAAATGACGTTTTAACTGCAAATGGAGTCTTAAATCCTGAACTCTCTATGCTAGGGTAATTTCACTCTTTTTTCACTCTTATAGATCACAGTGATACCGAACTCCAATATAAAAACTTCTCAAAACTCCTATATAATTCACGAAGAACAATTAAAATTAATGCGAGTGTCTTAAAGTTCGATAGAACACGGAAATAAGGAAACAAACGTAAGGATTGTCAAAAGATGAATACATCTATGGAAAAGATCTTGAATGTGTTTTTATAAACTCGCAGTTCGCGTTTAGTCTCAGAACCGGTGCGAGTGGATATTGTCTCTTGTTTTAATTTTAATAAAACCCTCACCTGTTAGTTTTTAGTATACTATGAAAGACTGAGAATTACCTACCTACCCCTACCCTAAGCCAACATTAAAACTTACCTCTCACTTAGGGCAAAATGTTGGCTTAGGGGAGGGGTAGGTCGCCAGTTTCCCAGAGACGTATAACGATTTGTTCGGTCAAGATGGCTGGATAATGAAGGTATTGAAGGAGGCCACGAACAAGCTTGGTCAATAAACTAAAGGATATTATTATATGCTCAAACTACTTTTCCTTGCGGGACCAACGCGGGAAATCCCGAGCGCGCGGTCAAGATGGGTCCATCTTGCCCGCTCGAGTAGCCAATCAGAACACAGGATTCGCTTCATC
This sequence comes from Porites lobata, assembly GCA_942486035.1. Classification (NCBI taxonomy): domain Eukaryota; kingdom Metazoa; phylum Cnidaria; class Anthozoa; order Scleractinia; family Poritidae; genus Porites; species Porites lobata. The sequence continues at coordinate 5,202,930 of CALNXK010000004.1, forward strand.
TTGTTGCTCGCGGATTCAGCGATGTATTCGTTGCGCGGGAGACGGCTAGAGATGGTTGTCAAAGTGCATTATGGGACTTATTTGGGGGACATATTTTCAACATGGCGGCAAATTCGTCCCCCAAAACAGTCCCACAATGCACTTTGACAACCATCTCGACTCAGTCTCCAGCGCAACCTCAAAGTGGCCAATAAATAACAGATGTTAGAACGCTTGGATGTGCAAAAAACGTTTTTGCTGAAGGTTTAGGGTCGAAACTTACAAATCTTACGTACCTCAACAGGCTCAATAAATCCATCATGGTTATTATCCCAAATTTTAAAAGTCCTTTCTGACGTTTCATCATCAATAGTTTTCTCAGATTTTGCTAAAGGGCTCTTCTCTAAACCAAGTCGTCTGGCATAGCTCACCAGGTGGTCACATTCCACATCAGTAAGAAATTCGGGAATCTCTTTAAAGGAGAAAATTAGAATTTTACTTGTTTCAGTGAATCCTGTTGTCTCCGCTCTATATAGATCACACGAGAGATAACAGTAGAAAATTTAAGATAGTTTTCTATCTACCGTCAACTTTGTCGCGGTCTGTTTGTTTATCTTTTAGAAAGCTGATCTAGTTTCTTTCTCCGCCCAAGCTACGGCTTGCAGAACTCAGAATATGGAGATAGAAATCAGTTCTGTGCTAAAACTATCCTTGTATAAGTACCAAAACGAGAGGATGCTGAAATGTTACTTCCCATGCACTTCATTGCACAACTCACCAAATATCGGCGGCTTTAGGCTAATTGTTTTGACTTTCCTGAAGTGGAATGGAAATACCTTCACCTCCTCTACATGACCAATCTACAAAACAAATTCAGCTTAACGAATTAACAAATATGAATTGAACAAAGTAAAAAATACTTTAAAAACCTTGTTGCATATTTTGAGTTAAAGTGAACACGAACGCGAGAAACGTGCGAGGAATCCTTGCCCTTTCACTACGTGGCCTGAACCGAGGCTACTAGCATGCACTTGCACCCATGCATTTCTTCCAAGCGCCTGTTACGCAGGCTACGAGGCTACCGACTATTACGATCAAGGAACTGGGAGCATCAAAACGGCAAAAACAAAAACAAACAAACAAACAAAACAAAAAAACTTAGGATGAGTATTCTGCTGGCATTTTAAGACTTGTTTCAATCAAGATTCTCCAAGAAAATGATAGTCTGATATGTCATTCGTCTCCACATACCCCTAACCCACGGCGTGTGACAATTCAGACTAAGAAAACGAGCAAGTAAGTGATATTAAAAACGAGAAAGGCTTTCGTTAATATCTTTTAAAATGATTCAACTCATGATTTACTGTTAGACTATTTTAAAGGATTTTTTTAAAAAAAAACATTACTGTTAAGCAATGTATTTATCCTCTGGTTAGTATAGGAAAAACAATTGAAGCCGGTACGCTTTTATACGAGAAGACTACCCTCTCACGTGCTCGTAGACGTCGTTTGAAATGAATTGAGACTAAGCATATAGTTATATACTAGGCTGATAACGTGATATTCAAGCCAAAAAACTATGATTGAATTTTGTAGTTCAGTCTTTTTTAACTTTTTCGTATAGGAAAATATATTTGTCTCAAAATGATTTTCATATTATCAGGACATTTCCTTCTTCCGTCAAAGCTGTAATAATACGAATTCTGTAGTTCGCTGGTGAAGTCAAGCGTGCAAAAGCATGAAGATTTTACTTTGTTCTTGAAAAGTCCCACTCGGTTTATTTTCTCTCGACTTTTTTCTGCGAAACTTCAATGAATTGCCTAAGCTGGCTGCTAAGGGCAGTAAAGGAATGATTTTGTTTTCAATTTCAAACAGAAATCCGACATTTTGAACTGAAACTTGCTGGAACAGACTTAATAAAGTATTTTACCTTCACTGGGTCTCGCAGTTTAGGAGTCCATTTAGTTTTATCAATTTCGTTGTCCGATTTCTCACTCTTTGCGTCCCTCAAACAACATAACAAGACGAAACTAGATACAAAGAAATACTTCCAGTTTTCCATTCTCGTACATAAAACCAAAGTTCTTGTTTGAAACTGCACGCTGTATATGAACTTTTTGTGCTTGTGGCTTAAGTCTATGTTTGAGATTTTGGCAGGTTCCTGCACAAGAACAAAGGAAAGAGGCGATGACGCAGAAGCAGGATTCATTGTAAACAGCTGTTCTATGAAACATTTCAAATTTCTATATAGAGTGCTTGATTAATCAGTTCAAAATGTTGTTCAAAAGAGATGACCACGTGCATAGATTGCTTAAAGACCTCTTAATGAATGGCGTCTAAATTCATTGAAAATTATCGGTTTGGACTCAACAATCCCCATTCGGTTGGCAGCACTTTCCCAGTATACAAAGGATTAAATGGTTTGGAAAGGCACTCTGGGAACGAGGTTTAAGTCGCTCAAAGACTGTTTTAGATTTCCTTCGTGGCCATACTTAGACGAAATTTCATCCTCAACAGTTGACTTAACATGAATTTTCTACCATCTTGTGGGTTTAGCTGATTAGCTAAGAAGAAATAAAATATAAACTTTCAAAGTCACAGTGGGCCGAAAAAATAAAGCTAGCCAAGAGGCAATTTGAAGTGTGTAGCTGATTAGCTAAGAAGAACTGAATAACTGATTATATTTATAAAAAGCTGGTAGCTTTTGTGAGTATCCATTTTCTCTGATAATTTCATCTGCAGTTTTTGACTATAAAAGTTTTACTGAAAAACAAAGACTTGTTCCTTCAAATTTCTTCTTGGCGAGCTTTATTTTTGAGGCCACTGTGACTATAAAAGTTTATAATTGTCGTTACCAGTTGTAACCGCTGTTGTAGCTTATGAGTCCATAACACGTGTTGTACATTTCAAATAACTTCATGTAAAAGTAGACACACAAAAAACTGAAATTCGGAAGTTGGGAAAACAAATTAATCAAGGAATGTGAAATTAACTTTTGAGAAGTCGAATTTAAATGGTCGCATCACGGGATTGATCTGCAGACTCAGACTGAACAAAATTATTACAGATCTATATAATTATATGATTTTAGGTAGTGAAAGGATTAAATTCGTAAGAGAGGCGAAACGGATCGATCAGCTCCTGATCAGTGCACAACAGACTATGTTAACTGATGGGAATTCTGTTGCTTTTCAATAAAACAGGACTGGTGTACCCACGAAGGAAGAAAAAGAACAAAAAGCGCCGGCTTTATTAAATGTACTCTTCTGTCGCACGATGTTCAGATAAACGGCGAAGGTGGTTTGACAAGTCAATTGAATTTGAAGCGATTAGTTATACTTTGCCAATGCCGGCATCTTTTTCATAAACATGTGCCTATTAAACCTCCTTAGCAAAAATTTACCACGTTTATTGCTAACCGTTGCATGGTAGTTTCTTCTCGGAGTTGACCTGCTGAGTTCGTAGCACTCGTCATAGAAACCGCTGGTCAAGATAGTGAGGAAAAAAGGTATAAATTATACGAGCTGTTCGGCGGCGTGGACATTTTGTTATTGCAAAGGTTTCACTGAGAATTAATTTACGTCACTTTCGGCTTTTTGATCTTAGAAAGTAAGAGCTTTCAGTTGCTTCTGTGTTACGGTTGTAAGCTTGTAAACCGTAGTCTTGCAATGATTAATTCTTCCTCAAGGTTATTTTCAAGCGGTACCTAATGCAAATGTTATCTTTTTTTACTCAAAAAAAAAAAGCGTATATAGACAGAGGAAATGAGCGGATGTAACGCGCCTTAAACCGACGTCAGTCATTTCAATTGGAGGGTGTTAAAAAAGCCGAAGATTTCGAAATCCTGGCAAGTTCAAAATTCTGATTCGTTGCTTTTCAGTCTAGCTATTCATTTTTCTCTGTTCTTTCTACTGAAAACAGTGCGTTATGAGTTCGTTTAATACTGATCAACAAGAAAAGTCAGGTACTAAGACAATCGACAGTAAAAAACCAACCAGCATAAAACATTGCCAGGATCTTCCGGAGGAAAAGAATGGCCAAGTTAAAGGAACCAGAATCACAGACGAGCTGTTAGAATATTCTCGCCAGCAAAACGAGGCAATGGAACGATACAGACGAAAGTATGACATGGCTGTCTACAAAGTTTATGGAACTGTTCCTCGTGCTGATGATCCTACGAAAACTTGAACAATCTTGATTACTACCAACGACTTTTCAGCTCTCTCTGTGGAACTACACTTAATGAGCACAATGTGAAATAACTGACAAAGTGAACAGATATGTAGTCACTGAAACTGTTTACGAACTGCTGAAAAAATGTGTGTTATTTTAATACTACTGACAAAGGCTGATATGGCTGAAACGAAAAATCATGTCTTTTAATTTTAATTAACTGGATCGCTTTCTATAGTGGCCGAGGATAATCCACTCAGTTTTGAGGCGTACAATTATTGAAATTTACACTCAATCACATAAATAATATCATAAATGGTAATTACATCCATAGAGAAGAAATAGGACCAGCAGTCATTTGTACTAAAGAAACTATCTAAGATATGCTGTACTTTTCTTTCATCAAAATCTATAATTTCATTTCATAAAGCGAAAAAGTACACTGTAATTTTCAGGGAGTTATAATAACTCCTCTAGTGGGGCTAATTTAACTCCTTACAGTGGAGTTATTTTTCGTGGAGTTATTTTAGGAGTACAAGTAACCCCATTTCGGAGTAATTTTAACTCCAAGACTGGGAGTAAAAAGAACTCTTTTTCAGGAGTAAAAATGACCCCAAATTCGGAGTTAAATTAGGAGTTAAAATAACCCCAAAAAAGGGGTTATCCTGTACCTAAAATTTTTACTCCATTTTTGGAGTTATAATAACTCCCTAAAAATTACGGTGTAGATTTGGAATAGCTTTGAAGCTTATAAGAATGTTTTGCTTGGCTCGAATTTCTGTTATTTCCTTTTCCAGGTTCTTACATTTACAATAAACAAACAGTGATCCCTCAAATAGCCTGAATATCTGGCCTTCCATAGGGGTTAGGGGTGAGGGGTGAGGGGTGAGAGGGCAATGGGGGGAGGGGTGAACATGGACACACTCCATGTTACTTAGCCACAAGCCTTCCATAGGGTTTAGGTAGGGTTTAGGTGTGAGTGAATTTTAGAGGGCAATGTTTGTGACGTCAAGAGGACACACTCCATGCCACAAGCCTTCCTCAGGTTATTTTAGAGGGCAAGAAATGCTATCGCTGAGAAATGATTTACGCCACTTTCGGATTTTTGATTAGACAGTAAGAGCTTTCATTTGTTTCTGTGTTACGGTTGTTAGCCTGCAAACCGTAGTCTTGCCATTATTCTTCCTCAAGGTTATTTTCAAGCGGTTACTAATGCAAATGTAATCTTTTTCTAGTTCAAAAAAAATAGAGCGTACATAGACAGAGGAAATGAGCGGAAGTGACGCGCTTTAAACCGACGTCAGTCATTTCAATTGGGAGGGTGTTAAAAAAGCCGAAGATTTCGAAATCCTGGAATGTGCAAAATTCTGATTCGTTGCTTTTCAGTCTAGCTATTCATTTTTCTCAGTTCTGTCTACTGAAAACACTGCGTTATGAGTTCGTGTAATACTGATCAACAAGAAAAGTCAAGTTCTAAGACAATCGACAGTAAAAAACCAACCAGCATAAAACATTGCCAGGATCTTCCGGAGGAAAAGAATGGCCAGACTAAGGGAACTAGAATCACAGAAGAACTGTTGGAATATTTTCGCCAGCAAAACGAGGAAATGAAACGATGCAGACGAAAGTATGACATGGCTGTGTACAAAGTTTATGGAACTGTTCCTTGTGCTGATGATCCTACGAAAACTTGAACAATCTTGATTACTACCAACGACTATTCAGCTCCATCTGTGGAACTACACTTATGAGCACAATGTGAAATAATTGACAAAGTGAACAGATATGTGGTCACTGAAAAATTCACGAAGTGGCAAAAAGATGTGTGCTATTTTAACACCGTAGACAAAGGCTCAGATGGTTGAAACGTTAAACCAAGTCTTAACTGGATCGCTTTCTACTTGGCCGATGATAATCCACTTTCTTAGTAAGGGGTTGTACAATTATTTAAATTTATACTTCACCACATGAATAATATCATAAATAGTAATTACATTCAGAGAGTAGAAATAGGACCATCATTGTACCATAGACACTATCTATAACATGCTGTACTTTTGTTTCATCATAATTTATAATTTAATTTCATAAAGCGAAAAAATGGATTTGCAACAGCTTTGAAGCTGATAAGAATGTTTTGCCTGGCTCAAATGTTTAATTCCCCTTTTTCCAGGTCCTTACATTTAAAATAAGACAAACGGTGGTCCCTTAAATAGCCTGACTATCAGGCCTTCTATAGGGATAAGGGGGAAGAGATTGTAGATGGCAATGCGGGGGGGGGGGGGGGGGGGGGGGGGGGTGCTCAGGCTATCTCTAAAAGGGACCGGTACTTTTGCTTGGTAAGGTTCGGCCAGGTAACCCATTATACTCACTAATACGCAACAGACTAGTGCCTATATCTATCAGTGTGTGTCTAAGATCAGGGAGTTCTAGCAGGCCTATGGCCACAAGGACTGAACGTTTCTCAAATTTTGTTAGTGTTAAATATCAATCTTGTCAATAAATGCAGCATATTTGTATATATATCACAGCTTGTAAGGTATCCTACAATTCAGTCTTCTGACTGCAAAAGGGAAATAAACCAGTGATTTGATTTGATTTGATTTGATTTGTGACTTCATCAGGACTCACCCGATGTCACTTGGCCACAGGCCTTCCATGGGGGTTAGGGGTGAGGAGAGTTTGGAGGGCAATGCGGGGAGGGCGAACTCGGGCTATCCCTAAAAGGAACCGGTTGCCTCTCCCTGTAACGTCATCAGGACACACCCAATGTCACGTGACCCAATGCAGGAAATCGTGTTTTCCTGAAAAAAGAAATGTACCTTTGGCTTAAAATATTTAGTACTATCGTGATATTTATTTCATTTAGAAATGAGAATGGAATATTGTGTTCCGCAAGTAGCCCTCGGACATAATTTGCCAGACTGTTTTTGAAATTTTGCAAATAGTATGCGAAAGTTTCAAGAAACAGATTTTTCAATTGATTTGAAAACAAAATGACTACCCGGTTTACTTCCGCCGAAAGTAACACGCAACACGTAACTCGATGTCGACCCTGAACTGTTTTAAATGAAATGGAAAAGGAAAAACTTTCAACTTTACCATTTGGTGAAGAAACTAAAAAGCTCTTGTGTTCAGACAGTCCTTTTACAGCGCGAGTCTTCTTGGTAGATACAAACATGTAAAAGACTTTTCGCCATAAATATGATAAATCCTCTTGATTCATAATTATATGTTTCCGTAACTTTGCACTGGAATCATGCAGTACCTTAAACGACAAGGAAGCGATACCACTGATGGCACGAAAAATTGTCCCGCGACCGGCGCGACCGGTAATCCAAAAACACGTGGAAAACGAAAACAGGAAGCCAATTTTCACTTGCTCAGTAACCACGTTACCTAGCAACAACATACGATAATGGTCCCGGAAGTGATGAGGTATAAACACTTTTGTAATTAGTCATAGCAACAAGTTTTCTATATTCAATTTTAAAAACGTCGATCGTTCAATATTTGTTCGAGCTAAAGTCGCCCCATTGGATTCACAATAAGTGGGACACAAACGAGTTTAAGTTTCGTGTGTAAGTTCCTCGCGATAATTTCAAGTTCAACTTGATCAAGTTCTTCCAATAAAAGCATTATAGACTGCACAATGCGACTACCTTCAAATCCTTGAGTGGGCAACTGGCCTACTGGAGGCCCTTTAGGAGTCATTTGCTCTTCCGTTAGTGGAAGAGGGGAAGATGTTTCTGTTCTTGACAATTTTGGCCCCTCAGGGGTGGCCTTGGAAGAATCCTTTAAAGATTCCTCTGTTAATTGCAGCTTATTTTGAGTATAATATTTGACACTTTCCTCCTTAGCGTCAGTATTTTCTTCCCAAGAGCTTTCCTCTTTGACGTTAGTATGACCAACTAAATCAATTTTCACTCCGTCATTAACCTCCACATTTTTCTGTTTCGTATATCTATTTTCAGCCACTGTTTCTTCTACAACTTCTGTCTGCAACATATTCATGATTTCTTCATTACGATTATTTTCTGCCAGCCAGTTGTGGCCCATTTTCCACGCACGTAATTCCTTCCTTCCATCGCCGTTAATGTTGACCCAAATCTTCGCGACCCATTTTTCACTTTTCTTGACTTCACAGCTTCCCTGATATGAAAGCGGGTCTAAATCACCGAACCATCCCTGTGAACCACGTAGCTTATGATTGTACCACATTACTGCCTTGCCTCTCTGAGGTTTGATAACTAAGTTAGACTCAGCGCAGTTAGTTACCATGTTACATCTATGCGGTGATTGCTTTGACCACTCCTACGAACAGAGAAAAAGATGAAAATACGTTCTTTTTTACCGGATATCTTATCTTTTAACTCTTTCAGTTTATATAGAGTGTTTACAGTCACGTGACCAGCGGCTATGCAAATTTATTGGAACAATAACACTGGTTTGGGACACCAACATGGCTGCAATTTCATTGTTTTGGAACACGAATATGGCGGATGTGACGTCATACGAAAACGCTCTATATTGAGTGGAATTGCATCCTAGTACTGTTTTGATTGACCCGGTTTCCGGTGTAACTTTGTAGCAGCCAATGAAAGAAGTTTTGGCATCCCCACAACAGTTTCACATGCAACTCGGCACGATCCCGACCCAGTCTTGCTCTACATCTCAAAATAGCCAAAAAAGGAGAACTAATAGGATAACTGCACGATGACATCATTTTACTACAATTACCAGAATCCTTCAGTTTGTTGATTACTTGTGCAAATTAGGGCTATTGTTTTTTAAACCTCAGCGGGATTGACAAATTTAAATAAGAGAACATAAACGAAATAATTTCTGGTAGTGTACATGAAGACAAATGTCGTCAACGTGAAAATGGCATATTCTCATTAAGGAACAGCTAATCGTCAGAGAGAATTCTCAAACAGGCCCCAGTTGTTCAAACGCTGCATAGCACTGTCCACTTGATAAATCACTATGCAGTGGATAGGGATTAGGGACACTAATCTCTACCCATTAGATAGAGGTTTATCCAGTGGATAGCATTATTTACCTTTTGAACAACTGGGGCGCTCCTGGCATATAAATTTTTCTGATTTCTTTTTTTTAATAAAGCTGCAATCCTAACATCATTACATTTGGCCTAAGTTAAAATAACGCGGCAGGCAGTATTGTCATAGTTTCTCGACGTAATGATTTTTTTACTTAGACATACCTTCCAACTGAAAGTTCTGTTATCAGCAATGGGAAATGCGCATTCTCCTCCTTCTTCGACGTCATTTAGAAAAACCATGATCGTCAGATATCTGACAGTTAAAAAGTAACACTATCATGAAAATACCCTGCTAGAAATTGCCGTAAAGCTGGTTTTTTCGGATATGTGGCGTGTAACTTACTTACCGACAGAGCCTGCAATCTTTAGAGCCATACAAGCAACAAGGTTTGTCATGCGCGATTTCTTCGCTGTCATGGTGACAGTGATAATGACCTCCTTCTTTGTAACGTACCACCTTGGGAATAAGACAAAAGAGATCAACCTCTTTCATTCAGGAAACAGGAAAGGTCGAGGGAAATAATCCCAACTCGAAACTATGGGGAAAAAACAAGAAAAATGGAGCATTTTTTCAAGGAAACTTTTTGGGCGTAACTGGATATAATATAAGTATATACACTTCTACAAAAATCTCCGTTTTTGAAGTGTATATGGGAAATGTCTGCCAATGGAAAACTAAAATTGCTAGTCTACCGTGAAGATATCCCTTTAACTTACCTGCAGTGGCTCGCTTTGCTGTAGGATTGCCTTTGGTAGCTTGGTAAGCTGCTCAATTCTGCAAAATTAAAGAAAGCGTTTCTTAAAACAGTAAGATCTCCATTTTAGCTGTCTATTTGTTTGAATTTGTTCTTTTGTGAATAAATAGACAAATATGAACTGGTGCAAACATTGAAATAACTTTAATTTACCTCTCGTGATAGTCTTCAAGCAGACCTTCGTACTGCAGAAGTTCGTCATCATCGTGCCATAACCAAACTTGTTTACTGTTTTGGCTGCGCATGCGCGGCTTCTTTGTTACTTCCTTGTCAATATAAGCGTGGATATTTTCCAATGATGTGTGGTCTAACTTCTTTAACGGAACTCTTCCTACAGGTTTGATATAAAATCTATTTAGCGCTGCATAAATCAGATTGTGTGAAAAAAGATCATAGCAAAGAGAAATTGGCCACCTCGAAAGAGTTAAAATTCAGAAACTTTGTAGCTCTTTTCAAGTCAATTCATTTGGGAACAGTTCCACTAACCGGAGTAAAGTAAAAGAGCGAGAAAATAATAATAATAATAATAATAATAATAATAATAATAATAATAATAATAATAATAATAACAAGAAGAAGAAGGAGGAGGAGGACTGAGGAGGAGGATCCTCTAACTACATACCATCTTTATCTTGATCAAGGTTTAGGGCTTTAAACCTAAAATAAACCATTGCAATAAATCAGAAATAGGAGGAAAATAACAAAACATAAAAAGAACGTTTTGTTTCTAAATCGGCAGGAACTCAAATTAACTTACATTTCTAGCACGTCTTCTTCTGTCATGTAAACGTTTCGTTTACCAGGTTGATAAAGAGCCTGTTCAGTAAAGTGGAATACAATAGCAGGAAAAGTTATAGTTCTTTCTTAACATAGGAAAGGTTCGAAAAAACCTCAGTATTTGTGTCATACTATTTGTTAAACACGAGCGAAACTTGAATTCATACCATAACCAACCAGTGTGTACCAAAAGAACCAGCCAAAGTAAAGTTATATCGTGGATGGAATCTTACCTCATCCTTGTCAACAAATCCATCTTCATTTCTGTCCCATGCCTTTAATATGCCGTCAATGGAATCTTTATCATCGATATTGTCAGTATCTGGGGTAAACGGACTATCTTTCAGACCTTTTTCTTGAGCCAAATCTATAATCATTCCACATTCCTCATCCGTGAAGAAGTTTGGAATTTCTGTCGAACGTGAAACAAAGAAATCCGTGTATGATATTAATATGTGAATCATTAATAAAGGGGAAGCTCTCCCAACGGACACTCTCGTAAGCAGACAGCTCTACTTACAGCCACCTTCACAAATCCCCGTTTTCTCAACTGTCATACAAACTCTTTATTTCTTTACATTCCCGTAAGAGCCCAGCTCCAGTTACGAACATCTTTTTCGCGTTCCAAGGCTGTCTGCTCAAGAGTGCTTCCACTGTATATATATGTTAAGGTTCAGCGCTATAGGACAATTGTATTTGTTGAAGGACAGCTAAGAGTACTCACGTACCAAACACTGGTGGCTGTAAACTAACAGTCTTCACTGTGTGAATGCTACCTTTTGTCAATTCCATTTCTTGAGTGTAACCCACCTAGAATAATAATAAATATTTTTTTTAATATAAAGACATTCCCATAAAATGGGCGAAATTCCTAAAAATTTTACAAAATATTGCCTTGTTGTCCGCTGAGGAAGCAGCATACAACCAATTGAGGATAAGGTGGAAGGGGGAAAGGGATAGAGATTATTTTGTTTTTCGAAATATACTCTATTTGACGACAGTGTCTCAATAATTTATAGTCTTAAAAATTCACCTTCCAAAAAACTTGAACAGACGCCTAGCCAATTCTTTCTTTCCATCAGTTTTGCAGTGGCAAAGAGCGATCTACAGACATTTTTGGCCTATAGACAGATATAGCTGTGTTCTCTCTATATTGAGTATCTTTGTATTACCTGCCTGTTGGTGAAAATTCTTTTACACACTTTAGTTTAACTTTCTTGTTTATTTGGAATGAGTACTTACTGACTTCTCAATAAGTCATGACAGTAGAGTTATTGACCTGGAACAGCTGTTCATATCACTATGCTGTGCAATGAATCTAATTTATATAAGTTGCTCAGGCGTGGGGAAATGCTCATAGCTCCGTGCATAACTTGAACGGTAAATATGACAACTTTGCATGTAAGTGATTTAATTAGTTCAAAATTTAGTCTTCGTTTGTCCCAAAACACTGTTCTTAAAGTTCTAGCACATGTTCCTTTAGAACGAGGTGCAGCTCTATTTGAAATAGACATTTAAATAAAATCCATTTTATGTAGTTTTAAGAAAGGAACTAGCTTTATTAGCTGTTTTAAAATAACAACAATAATAAATAAATCTAACGGAAACTCTACATTGTGTCCCGCTTGAATCGTTTAAGTTCACTTTTCTCCAAAGAATTAAGGGTATGAGTAATTCTTGTTAGCTATGGTCCCATGGATTTTGAACGGCTATACCTAGGGCTTCGATTTTTTTTCTTGTACTATGACAAGCCTACAACTATCATAACTTCTAGCAAAGATAACAAAAAAGCACTTAGGCTGCTGATTGAAATAATAACAGCTGATGTGAAGCTACTCTCTTAATAAGCTCTAGCATTCCAGTAATAGCTGCTAAAAATGCGCGGGCAACTCTAAGGTTTTAGTACTGAAAGCTGACCCTTTGCATTTTCTGAAGGTGTTACTCAAAGAAACACTCCGATTTTATCCTTTGTCAGTGCAAACTGAGAGGCAAGAGGCAAGCAGAAAGCAAGAGAGTCAAGACACAAGTGTTACGTATTTTTCCAAGCTAACCATCTGGATTGGTATATATAATTCTCGCTTTCTATAAAACACGAAAAGGAAAAAATTCATTACCTTTACTGCATCTAGTCGCGGTAATCTCAGAAGAACGTTACTCTTAGTTCGCTCAGTCGAGCAGTCTCCGTTTCTGTCGTGACACTGATTGATTTGACCATCACCAAATTGCTTTGATTTGACCACATGATCTCCGTGAAACGTAATTAGGGTGTAGATTACTATCACAACATCATGAACCCAAGTTCCCATAATATGCGGGAAAACACCTGATGATTCTGTTAAAATTTTCCTATTTTGAAGAAATTACTGTGAAGTTGAATCATCCTTGAACATCTGCCTTGGCTTAAAGTTAATTTATTCACCTGATAATTTATTCATCCACTTTCAACAGGTGGGCAGCAAGTACCTGGCACTCAGCTGCTCAAACTCTTGTCCAGTGTTTCTTCGTTTATAATTGGCACAAGCTATGAACCTTGGTGACTGAGCTTTATAGCTTGATATTTGAAACTAGCCTCTCTAATCACGGCCACATTTGTGAGCAAGCGAAACATCTTTACCTATATTTGCTTAAAAAATATAGTTATTATATAGATTGAAATTTGCAGTGGCCCAGATAAATATGAGAAATATCTTGTCGTCATTTCGCTTTTGTTTTCGTTTGTTTTCATCTTCTTAAATGCAACCAACTCAGTTAAAAGGCTAGCACTTTATAAGGTTATTTTGATGTAATATAACGTCGGTCCCGCCCGCATGCATGTATGCTAGGAAATTAAAATAAAGGAGTCAGAAAGCTGCCATTGCCATCTCTGCACTTTTCAGAAAGTGGAACCATTTTCAGTCCATTGTACCGTGAAGAGTACTTTCGCTTTGTTATTCCACTGTTTTATGCGATTGGCTAAACACCCTCGTGGTTTCTTGTCAACCATCAGAGGTATCAAAAACCGAAAATCGTGAAGGCTCCCTTGAAAGCGCAACATCACACTTCAGGCTTCAGTAACATTAAATATACATGGTATACTAAAATATAACAAAAATAGTGATAAGAATTTTCAGAAACACCGTCTTTTAATTTGTCATGAAAACAGGTTATAATTCGTGCGTCTAAAAGTAATTACGATATATTACTGAAATAATAAAATAATTATACCAAAATATGCAATATATATTACAGAAAATATATTTACAGTTTTGCCACAGTTTTTAATTTGTTGTAATCTTAATTATATGAGATACATAACTTTTTAATAACTGCTTTTGGAAGTTGAAACTTCAAGATAAATATGACTAGAAACTGTACATTTTAGCTGCATTTTCTAAACGCTTTATCAATCTGCCTTACTACCATCCACCAAGGAAATTTTTCCTCCTTGGTTTAGCACCAGAGGAACACACAACATCTCAAGTTTCTCGTGCACTTTCTTAGATACACTTCGCAGTTCATCCTCCTTAAGGGTTTCTAAAAGGGACGTCACAGCGTTAAGAACAAATCGTTCCTTTGGATGAGAATCGTGAAACGTCCATTCCTCAGTGTTTTCCATATCACTTTGCATTTCTTCTTCGATGACGTCGGTATGAATTCTGTTTCTACTTTTTTGCATTCTTTGTAGTATGTTCTGATTTCCGTGCCTTCTAGCAACCGATAAAAGATTGCTTCCCTTTCTCCAAGCTCGTAATTCCATGTCTCCCTCGCCATCTACATTAATCCAGTTTGTGCCTATCCACTTTTCTCCACTACTGACGTCACAATGCCCATAATGCATCCTGTTATCTAAGCCTCCAATCCAGTTGCCTTCGTCATTGATCACGTGGTTATACCACATGATCGCCTTACCTCTTTGAGGTTTGATAACTAGATTTCCCTTTGAGCAATATTCATACGAGTTGCATTTTCCTAGCGCATCATTCATCCATTTCTGTAACGTAAATGAAACAAAAAGATAAGTCGAGACCATAGATTCGTCATTATTCTTGGTCTTCAACCACGTGACGAGGAGGCCATGTTGATTGACAGAGCAATAACTTTTTTTTCGGAGAGGTTGCATGAAAAAAGAGTTCTTTTGTTCTTGTCGACCAACATGGCCGCCGTGACATCAGTTGCGTGACGTCAACCGTTACGTCAGCTACAAACCAGCACAGGAATTATATAGGGAAGTGATGTTGATAACTAAATGCGTTCGTCAATTCGTATTTAAGGGAAGATGTTATCTTCATTTTTATGAAAGGGTAATTAGGTGACATCCGAAACAAGTTTAAGGGAACAAAAAGACAGGATTCCGAAATAAGGGACGTTTAGTGCGTTTATTCCCATTTCTATTGCACTGAAATTAGCTACCTTGGCTTGATGATTGACCTCACTGAGGGTGCTAAAAAGTGGAATTGAGAAACAGACCAAAATTGACGAAAAAGTGAGATTTTAATCTTCAGCATACCTCATAGGCCTCATAACGCATGAAGAAAAATCCATGAATTTTCTTCTCTCCTGGAATCCACCATTTTCCTTCTATCTGAGCATTACCCTTTAATCTTCCGGCATATTTAATCAGCACGTCATTATTCTCCTGATTAAGGTACTTTTTACGAAATCGAACAATGTCCCCTGTCACTAAACTGTCAATTAACTCGAATGCACCGCTTGCATCATGACCTTTACCGACAAGAATCTTGTTAGCTCCGTCGACTTCAAACTTGATGTCAACCTTGAAAGAGTTGCGACCTCCAGTGGTCTTGGCGTAAGTAAAGAAACCCGTCCAGTTTCCTGAATTATTCATAACTTCTTCCTAAAAAATAAGAAAAGGTTCTTATTAATGTAGATTAGAGATCGTCCTACTGAATAAAGTAGAACCAAGCTCAATAGTTATTACTTTAGTCTGGCACAACAGGGTGGGCAAAACTGAGAACCTTTAGAAACTAGAAGTAAATACGTGTAGCCGGGACCAAGCAAGAGAAAACGTTTAGGTGCAAGTCAATATTGCATTTAGATTACTTCTCGGATTGGTCATGAAAGTTGGTCAAAAATCACATAACAATAATAATAATAATAATAATAATAATAATAATAATAATAATAATAATAATAATAATAGTAATACATCATATAGCGCCATCATCCATTTACAAAAATAAGAAAAGTGATACAAAATATAAAAACATAAAAAGTATATCATACAAACGTATAACAGTATAACTAAGTATAGACAATTAAAAAGTTTAAAGGTTAAGATGTAGAGAAAAAAAATAGTTCTAAGTTAAAAGCCATTTTAAAAAGGTAAGTTTTTTAAACGATTCTTAAAATAGAAACTAAAAACCATGGCAATCACGAAATTACTAGCGACACATAAAGTGAACACCACTCATAAAAACCAAGTTTAGGTTCACGATGTACACGTGAAATAAAGATTTCAACATATCTGAAATGCATATCGGTCCGTATACACATAACTAGGACGAAAATACCTCAAACTTGTTGTTGGCAAGTGGTACAACAACTTCCCCTCCATCGTCAACATCAGTTAAAAAATATGTTATTGTTATAAACCTTCCAAAATAATATAAAGAGACATGAATTTTAGTCATTGTAAAAAAAAATATATTTTATTTCATTATTTTTAATGATTTATTTTAATGAAAATAAATTAGGGTTATAGCTTGCATTAATCACTTTATTATATCATAAAATTACTGATTTATTTTCCTGTTATTTATAAAAATATACTTTTTTAAGATTTATGAGATACCTGCATATTCTGCACTGATTCATGTCGCCATAAAGACAGCACGGAACTCCTTTAATTGTAGGCTCGCTGTCTTGCTGACAATATTGATAACTACCTTCTTCGTATTGTGACACCTAAAATTGAATTTATTTAATTTAGTATTATCTGTCGGACAGTATTTTTTTCGTTTTTGGAATCAGATGATAAAAGGTGAATAAGGGAACATATTAAACGCTCGTAGGTAATTTAAAAAAACCTTTAGCCTGCCGTTTATTTCTAGGGAGGTCCTAGGGGTCTCCGAACCCCTCGAAATAACCTTGCGAGGGTTGACTCCAAACCAGAACATAAGTTAAGAGTGGGATAAATAAAGTGAAGAAGTTTTAATTGGTATTTCTGAAGTACGCTTAGTAAAGTCATATTCTTGCCTGCATTGGTTCACTTTCTTGTAATATCTCCTTTGGTATCTTGGTAATTGCTTGTAGGCTAGAAGCAAAATGATTTTGCTATTAGATACTAAGTGGGAGCAAGCTTAACACAAAACAGTCTCTTTATACAAACCCTGATAATGTGAAATACAGGAGTACAGTCAACTCTTTTGAAGATGGACACCCCGGTTGGACGGACACTAAAGAATCCATCTTAGGGACTGGGTGTCCGCCTTTAAGAGGGTCAAAGCCGTGTTAGGAAAGGAATTACGAACAGAAGGGACCACTTCAAGGTGCCTGTTGTAGTGTACACGTACCGTTCGTGAAATCCGTCAAGTAGTTCCGGCTGATATCTTAGCAGTTCGTCTTCATCGTGCCATAACCATGAAATCTTGCTGCTGGCTATTCTCCTCAATGAAGAATCATTCAAAAGAGCAGCTATGTAGTCTCGCATCCTCTCAAGTTCTATGCTCTTGAACTCAGTCAAGTCAATTTTCCCTGATTTAAAAAAATATCCAAGCAAGATTTGGTTAGTCATGAAAGTAATGATGAATTAGTGATCGTGGTGGCGATGATGACGATAAAATATGATAACTCAGACTCGAGGTGAACGAATGAGAGGCGAGATGACCTAATGGCTAGCGGTTTGGAGTTCAAATCGAGAGTCTACGTGCTTAGCCCTTGACAGGGTCTTTCGTTGAGTTCTTGGGTGAGACACGTTACTGCCATGGTGCCTCACACCACCTACGTGTGTAAATAAGTATCGCAAATTTAACGTTGGGGGTAACCCAAGGGTGGACTAGCATCCTGTCCGGGGTGCAGATAGAAATATCCAAAATCGTTTCATGCTTTGGAAACCGGGAAAAAATGTGACCAGTTATGACACAAAGACAATGTTATGAAACAGGAAAAGTTTACAAACCGTTGTCGTCTTTATCCATTTCTAATGACTTCATCCTGTCAATTTAAAATCAAAGAAAAGCCACTCAGAACAAAATTACAATAAACCAGTGAGGCGCGAAGGCAAAACCCTCGACTAGCATATTCACTTGTTTTTCAGAAACTGCATGTACTTAAGTGAAATTCTGAGTTGCTCACTGACATTACAGCTTTGATTGGAGCCATAATAAATTTTATTAGCAACTTTAGACGTCGGCTATTGCACTACAGTCTACTAGTGGGTATCCAATAAGTGGCATTCAGGGCATTATCGAGGATGAATAGAGACTGAAAGAGTGAAAAGCAATTATATGGGATTTTAAGTTGACGACATACATTTCAGTGGCGTTTATCTCTGTAAACTTGAGATCCATTTTTCCAGGAATCAGAACAATCTGTAATTGAAAATATATAATGTTCAACCGAGTGTGCGCATTCGCTGAAAGTGTTTCATAAGTAGGTGGAGCATGAAAGAGTCTTTTTCCTTGCGAAAGCACTAACTAACTCTCCTCCCTCTTATCTTCCCAATTTCGGGCCTGAGGAAATAATGTTATTAACTTCGAGCTCATGGAAGTGTGTTCAAGGAGGAGCAGCCCGCCTCATATTGCAAACTATTTACTCAAATACCACTCTTGGTTGGCAGGGATGTTTCTGCACAAATCTCTGACGATCTATAGGTGCGACAAAGAGACAGAAAAAGTGAAATGGGAAAACCTGTTCTTGGAAACGACTGATGATTGCAGTGGATTCAACAAGCAACAGTATACACTTACGAAGAGAATTTTTGATTTAAGAGGATGTACAGTTCCACTAACCTCTTCTGTGTCAATGTAATCATCTCCGTTTAAGTCCCACAACTTGAAAGTGTTGACAGGATCTTCATATAAGATTCCTCTACTATCCGTTATTTTAGGATTATCTCTAAGCCTTTTATTCTCAGCAAGAGCTATGATAAGTTCACATTCGTCAGCATCGAGAAAATCAGGAATCTCTGGAGAATAAGAAATAAAAGTTAATTTTTGCAGCCGGGACTGCCTCAGAGAACTCTAGGATGTTGCTTGTAGTTGTCCACGCACCGTCCTCTTCGAGTTTTGTTTCATTGGATAATCGAATTGTCTGTAACCTTAACCACTAAACGTGCCCAGCGTCTAATTTCTTCTCAAAAGTTAAAACCTTACTGATTAGAACACTTCAACAACTGATAAATGGTCAGTATATTGTCCTGCTGAATGCAAGGGTTTAATCACGGACCTCTGATTTCATACGCGCTAAAATTCATCTTAAAACGGCAGAGGATAAGAGGGATTTGAATTAAGCCTCAGGGGAAATTATACGAGGTTGAATGACTGGAACAATGGAATGCTGATTAGGATGATAACCATTTTATACAAAGAATAGTAATGAGCATAAAATTTTATCATAAAATAAATGGTTATTCTAATTTGCAAATAAATGATAATGTCAAAAATTCATCAAAATATCTGCAGAAGCCAAAAAGATGTTCAGCCTTAAACGAACTAATATCAGAGCTTATTTAAAATTAAAAAAAAAAAGATTTTTAGTCGAGAAAACACCACAACCAGTTTATTTCAAGGTACTATTGTTTTCCGAGCCAAGAAAGAGCCAGCGAAATGAGTCACAAACAATTCTTACCAATTTGAAATTCCGTAAGTTATCACTGTCCCTTATGT